>JASAMZ010007582.1:0-11102 GCA_030248115.1 Linhomoeus sp. GSCO2_2 | reverse complement strand
TGTCGCTACGTTACACTGCGCGAATGCGGCGCAACTCGGTTTCCCCGCTTATCCGCCTATTAGAGACGCGTGAGCAACAACCCCAGTGGTCTAGTGGTTATGACGCCGGACTGAAATGGCCATGGAAGGAAGGAGACGCGGGTTCGAATCCCGCTTGGGGTCTTCAACTTTTGCTTCCGTCTGATTCTTTCGGCACGCGGCGCGCCTCTCTTCGCTCTCCCTCCCCGCTCAGCTTAGGCGTAGTCGCGACATGGTGGCTTCTGCAGGAACACGACACACATTCAGTCTGATACACAGCTGCAAAGGTAGCAGGACGCACATTCCCTGCATTGAACGCACGACGAGCCAGGGTGTAGGCAACCCAAGCGCAAGGCTTGGCGTCTGAAGCAGGCAGGCAGTGTAGGCGGGCGGCATACTTCTCGTGGTGCGACACAAGACAGTGATGATGGCAGGTAGGTTTGAACAGGGGCATCCTCCTGCAATACACTTGTGACTCCTCGTTGGCCCCCGCCCATGTACAACAGCGAACACAGAGACACAGGTAGCGACAGCACAGACAGACGAGTCAAGACAGTGAGAGTCCAGCGATGACCGCTACCTAGGCACAGCGATAGCGCAACTACCAGCACGACGCAGACTCTGCTGTAGGTGTCTAGGCAAGTCACTTGGGACGTGTCCTCTCTTCTTCTCAGGTGGGAGTGTCGCTACGTTACACTGCGCGAATACAATACAACTCGGTTTCCCCGCTTATCCGCCTATTAGAGACGCGCGAGCAACAACCCCAGTGGTCTAGCGGTTAAGACGCCGGACTGAAATGGCCATGGAAGGAAGGAGACGCGGGTTCGAATCCCGCTTGGGGTCTTCAACTTTTGCTTCCGTCTACATCTTTCGGCACGCGGCGCGCCTCTCTTCGCTCTCCCTCCCCGCTCAGCTCAGGCGTCGACTGTCGCCTAGCATCAACCGGCAACAGCGGAGTCGAACTGCCCGACTTGGCCCCAACTGTGGATTGGCCGTAATTGAAACAGTTCAGCAGCAGGGTGCTTGACTGGGTGGCTTTTAGTGTTAGACTAGAGCCTTTAGCCCGTAGGAGAATCTCTATGGTCAATGGTGTTGGGTTCAGCCCATAGGCAATTGTGTTTAGCCCGTAGGACATTTCAGATAGATCTCAAGTCATTCGACCCTGTGCCACTGCCAGTGGGCTCGCACCGGCTCCCGTGCCTGTAAATACACAATAGACACTTGGGTTTAGCCCATAGGCATTTGGGTTTAGCCCGTAGGAGATTTCAGATGGATCTAAAGACATTTGACATTGATTCAAAGCAGTTTGATGCTGAGTCCCTGCCAGTGCATGCAGTGCCTGCGAATACACTTTGGAGTCTCACAACGACAACTTTGTCATGAATGGTGACACTGTAAAGTGCTTGTGGCGCGAAATCAAACGTCAATCACAGTGTGCGGCACCTTCTGTGCTCAGAATGTACTGGTGCAGCTGATATTTGTGAAATATTGTGGAATTTGGTAGTCATTGGCCAAAGTCCACAATAGGAGGTGCAAAACTACATGTCACAACGGTCAGTTTAAGCCATAGATCATCGCGATCCATCAACTGTAGCTAGAGTTATCGTGTTAACAGACAAACAGACTCTATGGCGCTTAGTATATAGGACTAGAGCCTTTAGCCCGTAGGAGAATCACTTTGGTCAATGGTGTTGGGTTCAGCCCACAGACAACTTAGTTTAGCCCGTAGGACATTACAGATAGATCTCAAATCAGTTGACCCTGTGCCTCTTTCAGTACCCAGGATTAGGATCACACCAGCTCCCGTGCCTGTAATTACACAATAGACACTTGGGGTTAGCCTGTAGACTATTGGGTTTAGCCCATAGAACATTTTAGATAGATCTCAAGCCATTTGACACTGTGCCCCTGCCAGTGCCTACATTTAGGCTCTCACCAGCTCCAGTGCCTGTAAATACACAATAGACACTTAGGTTTAGCCTGCAGACTATTGGGTTTAGCCCATAGAACATTTCAGATAGATCTCAAGCCATTTGACACTGTGCCTTTGCCAGTGCCTACATTTAGGCTCTCACCAGCTCCAGTGCCTGTAAATACACAATAGACACTTGGGTTTAGCCTGCAGACTATTGGGTTTAGCCCATAGAACATTTCAGATAGATCTCAAGCCATTTGACACTGTGCCTCTGCCAGTGCCTACATTTAGGCTTGCACCAGCTCCCGTGCCTGCAAATACACAATAGACACTTGGCTTTAGCCCGTAGACATTTGGATTTAGCCCGTATGAGATTTCAGATAGGTCTAAAGACATTTGACATTGATCCAAAGCAGTTTGATGCTGCGCCCCTGCCAGTGCACACAGTGCCTGCGAATACACTTTGGAGTCTCACAATGACAACTCTGTCATGAATGGTGACACTGTAAAGTGGTTTTGGTGCAAAATCAAACGTCAATCACTGCGTGTGGTGCCTTCTGTGCTCAGAATGTACTGGCGCAGTCGATATTTGCGAAATATCTTGGAATTTAGAGATCGACCTAAGTCAACAAACCTTCGTGCACAACTACAGGCCAGGACGGTCAGTTTAAGCCATAGATCATCGCAATCCGTCAACTGTAGCGAGCGCTAGAGCGCTTACAGACAAACAGACACACGGACACACTCTTGCCGCTTAGTAATAAGGACTGGAGCCTTTAGCCCATAGGAGAATCTCAATGGTCAATAGCATATGGATAATCCGCCGAGCATGAAGGAGATAATGCAATCATCGAATTCAGTGCACTGCAGGACAGTACAGTTAGATCTCAAGTCGCTAGACCCTGTGTCATTGTCAGTGCCTATGTTTAGGATCTCGCCAGCTCCTGTACCTGTAAATACACAATAGATGCTTGGGTTTAGCCCATAGACAATTGGGTTTAGCCCATAGGACCTTTCAGATAGACCTCAAGCCATTCGACCCTGTGCCCCTGCCAGTGCCTACGTTTAGGATCATGCCAGCTCATGTGCCTCTATATACACAGTAGACTCTTGGGTTTAGCCCATAGACTTTTGGGTTTAGCCAATAGGGCATTTCAGACAGATCTTAAGCCATTTGACAATGTGCCCCTGCCAGTGCCTACATTTATGCTCACACCAGCTCCCGTGCCTGTAAATACACAATAGATACTTGGGGTTAGCCCATAGACATTTGGGGTTAGCCCGTAGGAGATTTCAGATAGATCTAAAGACATTTGACATAGATCCAAAGCAGTTGGATGCTGTGACCCTGCCAGTGCATGCACTGCCTGCGAATACACTTTGGAGTCTCAGTGCCTATGTTTAGGATCTCGCCAGCTCCTGTACCTGTAAATACACAATAGATGCTTGGGTTTAGCCCATAGACAATTGGGTTTAGCCCATAGGACATTTCAGATAGACCTCAAGCCATTCGACCCTGTGCCCCTGCCAGTGCCAACATTTAGGATTGCACCAGCTCCCATGCCTGTAAGTACTCAATTGATACCTGAGGTTAGCCCATAGACAATTGTGTTTAAATCTCAAGTCATTCGACCCTGTGCCCCTGCCAGTGCCTATGCTTTGAATGGCACCAGCTCCCATGCCTGTAAATACACAGTAGACTCTTGTGTTTAGCCCGTAGACGTTTGGGTTTAGCCAATAGGGCATTTCAGACAGATCTTAAGCCATTTGACAATGTGCCCCTGCCAGTGCCTACATTTATGTTCACACCAGCTCCCGTGCCTGTATATACACAATAGATACTTGGGTTTAGCCCATAGACATTTGGGGTTAGCCCGTAGGAGATTTCAGATAGATCTAAAGACATTTGACATAGATCCAAAGCAGTTTGATGCTGTGACCCTGCCAGTGCATGCACTGCCTGCGAATACACTTTGGAGTCTCACAACGATAACTCTGTCATGAGTGGTGACACTGCATCGCGCTTTTGGCGCGAAATCAACTGTCACTCACAGCTTGCGGTGCATTCTGTGCTCAGAATGCACTGGCGCAGCCGATATTTGCCTAATATTGTGGAATTTAGGCATCGGTCAAAGTTCTTAAAGCAAAGATGCAAAACCGCGTGTTCAGACGGTCAGTTTAAGCTATAGATCATCGCGATCCGTCAACTGTAGCGAGCGCTAGAGCGTTCACAGACAAACAGACGGACACAGCTAGGCCGCTTAGTATATAGGACTAGAGCCTTTAGCCCGTAGGTGATACTGTACAGCCTATAGATATTGTCAACACTTATGGGAATGGAGCCACATGTATCGACCGATGATAAGCAGCCACTGCTTACAACAGCCCATATGAGATTTTGATAGAGCTAAAGTCATTTGACTCTATGCCCCTGCCAGTGCCTGCGTTTAGTGTTGCATGCCTCAGATTACACAGAATTCAACACATGAATGTTTGCCTTTAGCCCTTAGGAGTTTTCAGATAGATCTAAAGTCATTTGACATGATGCCCCTGCCAGTGCCTGCGATTAGCACTGTGCCACATCCCATGCCTTGAAATACACCTCAGGGTCTAACAGCAACAACACTGTAGTGAATGGTGACACGACAGTGCGAAAATTCCACGAAAATAGCCCCCAGGCACTCCTTAGTGCTCAAAATGTACTGCGCAGTCGATATTTCGTGATTTTTGTGGGATTTAGACATCGGTCAAAGTCCACAATAGGAGACGTTCTATTCCAGGCCAAGGCGGTTCTTTTGAGCTATAGATCGCCAGAATCCGTCAACTGTGTCAAGAGTTAGCGCGATAACAAACAAACAAACAAACAAACACACTCTATGCCGCTTAGTATATAGGACTAGAGCCTTTAGCCCGTAGGAGAATCTCTATGGTCAATGGTGTTGGGTTCAGCCCATAGACAATTGCGTTTAGCCCATCGGACATTTCAGATAGATCTCAAGTCATTTGACCCTGTGCCACTGCCAGTGCCTACATTTAGGATCGCACCAGCTCCCAGACAGACAGCTGCCTGTAAATACACAATAGGCACTTGGGTTTAGCCTGTAGACAATTGGGTTTAGCCAATAGGACATTTCAGATAGATCTCAAGCCATCTGACACTGTGCCCACGCCAGTGCCTACATTTAGGCTTGCACCAGCTCCCGTGCCTGCAAATACACAATAGTCCATAGACATTTGGATATAGCCAGTAGAAGATTTCAGAAAGATCTAAAGTCACTTGGCATTGTGCCCCTGCCAGTGCCTGCGATTAGCACTGTGCCACATCCCGTGCCTTGAAATACACCTCAGGGTCTAACAGCAATGACACTGTAGTGAATGATGACACGACAGTGCGAAATTTCCGCGAAAATGGCCCCCAGGCACTCTTTAGTGCTCAAAATGTACTGAGCAGTTGATATTTTCGTGATTTTTGAGGAATTTAGACATCGGCCAAAGTCCACAATAGGAGACGTTCTATTCCAGGCCAAGGTGGTTCTTTTCAGCTATAGATCACCAGAATCCGTCAACTGTGTCAAGAGTTATCGTGTTAACAAACAAACAAACAGACAAACAGACAGACACACTCTATGCCGCTTAGTATATAGGACTAGTGCCTTTAGCCCATTGGTGATACTCCATACTCTACAGCTGAATGCCTATGGAAACAGAGCCACATGTATTGACCTATGGAAAGCAGCCACTGTTCACAACCACGCTGCCACACAGCCACTGCTCACAACAGCCCATAGGAGAATCAGGTAGATCTAAAACAATTTGACACAGTGCCTATGCCAGTGCCTGCATCTACTCTGAAGCTTGTGGAATTTGTGCATTCTTATGGAGCCGATGTATTGACCCATGGCGCCCAGCCACTGCTCACAACAACACAGCCACACAGCCAATGCTCACATCAGCCCATAGGTGATTCAGATAGATCTAAAGTCATTTGGCACAGTGCCTTTGCCAGTGCCTGCATTTACTCTGAAGCTTATGGAAATTGTGCATACTTATGCAGCCCATGTATTGACCCATGGTGCCAAGCCACTGCTCACAACAGCCCATAGGAGAATGAGATAGATCTAAACCATTTGATGTTGTGCCCTTGACAGTGCCTGAATTTATGGTTGCACCAGTGCCCATGCCTCAGAATACACTGAATTCAACCCACTGACATTTGTGCTTTGCCCATAGGTGTTTTCAGGTTTATCTAAAGTCGTTTGACAAAGTGCCCCTGTCAGTGCCTGCATTTACTGTCACACCTGTTCCCGTGCCTCTGAATACACCTCAGAGTCTCACAGCGACAACTCTGCAGTGAACGGTGACACAAAAGTGCAAAATTTCCACAAAAGTGGCCTGCAGACACTCCTTAGTGCTCAGAATGTACTGTGCAGCCGATATTTTCACAAATTTTGTGGAATTTAGACATCGGCCAAAGTCCACAATAGGAGATGCACAACTACAGAGAATGGCGGTTCTTTTGATGTATAGATCATCGCGATCCGTCAACTGTGTCAAGAGTTATCGTGTTAACAAACAAACAAACAGACAAACAAACAAACAGAGTCCACGCCCTTTAGTATATAGGACTAGAGCCTTTAGCCCGTAGGTGATACTGTATAGCCTATAGATATTGTCACACTTATGGAAATGGAGCCACATGTATCGACCGATGGTAAGCAGCCACTGCTTACAACAGCCCATATGAGGTTTCGATAGAGCTAAAGTCATTTGACTCTATGCCCCTGCCAGTGCCTGCATTTAGTGTTGCATGCCTCAGATTACACCGAATTCAACACATGAATGTTTGCCTTTAGCCCATAGGTGATTTCAGATAGATGTAAATTCATTTGACATTGTGCCCCTGCCAGTGCCTGCGATTAGCACTGTGCCACATCCCGCGCCTCTGAACACACTGAATCTAGCACGTCATGAAGGTTTGCCTTTAGCCCTTAGGAGTTTTCAGATAGATCTAAAGTCATTTGACATTGTGCCCCTGCCAGTGCCTGCGATTAGCACTGTGTCACATCCCATGCCTTGAAATACACCTCATGGTCTAACAGCAACAACACTGTAGCGAATGATGACATGACAGTGCGAAAATTCCACGAAATTAGCCCCAGGCACTCCTTAGTGCTCAAAATGTACTGCGCAGTCAATATTTTCGTGATTTTTGTGGAATTTAGACATCGGCCAAAGTCCACAATAGGAGATGTTCTATTCCAGGCCAAGGTGGTTCTTTTGAGCTATAGATCGCCAGAATCCGTCAACTGTGTCAAGAGTTATCGTGATAACAAACAAACAAACAAACACACTCTATGGCGCTTAGTATATAGGATTAAGTGTTCTGCTGGCGCAGATAGGTAGCTACTCGGTATTAGGTAATTACTTGCGGCATTACTGTAGGCGCCAGCCGCTCGCTCTGGAAAGATAGGAGGGTACTTACTATTTAATGCCAAAAAAACATTGGTTGCTTCAAGTGAGTAACTCTGGGCGAAATCTATAGGATAGAACGCTGCGTGCGAAATTCGGCCATTATCAAGTTTGGTACAATATTTCATACGCGGCGGTCACCATCATGGGAGTAGACATCAAGTCGGCCGTCGCGGCCGCAATCGCCTTGGCCCCATTCGCGGCGCTGATCTGCTGGTTGTGCTGCCAACTTTGGCGACGGCTGTACGAGGTCTACAATCATTATTCCGAGGCGCGATACGACCGAAGTACAACGCGCAATGCCGACCTCGAACGCAACTGCGGTGCCGCGCCCAGAAGGCGCTGGGACCACAATCGACCATTGCGGTCCGCTCCACCGCCGCAAGCTCGAGGTTCGTGCAGCGGTGTTGACTGCTGCGCTGACCACAGCTAACTCGATACTTATAGATCTCTACCGTTCATTCTAGCTCGTTTGCCGAACAACGGCTACGACAAGCAACCGTTGCTCGTTGTACCAGAGACCCTGCCTGCGGTTGACAATGTTGTCCGGCAGCCTGTTCGAACAGAAGAAGCAACCGCTCGTCGCAGTAGACCCCCTTTGAGACAGCTCGACGCTAGACTGCTGCTGCAGGCGACCAGCCAGCAGGCTCAACAGGAGGTACATACATAGTAGAGACTAGCAGGTCTAAGAATGCATTCCGCCATATCGTGGCCAAGCGAGACCAAACTCCACAGTTTTAGAGGACAGTTTTCACTAAACTGCTAAACTTTTTGAAGCAGCTTGCTCAACGTCTGCAACTACCTACCATTCTTAGGTGCGACGCGGCCTAGATGCAACAAGAGCAGACGTCGACCGCAACTGCAATGTCAGCGGGGCAGCAGAGCCGAGAACGCACGTGGACCACCATCGACCTCCACTATCTGCTCCACAGCCGTCTACTCCATCGCAGTCGACTCTGTCATCCGCCACTCCGCTGCCATCCACTCAGCTGCCATCTACTCGGCTACCATCCAGTCAGCTGCCATCCACTCAGCTGCCATCTACTCGGCTACCATCCAGTCAGCTGCCATCCACTCAGCTGCCATCTACTCGGCTACCATCCAGTCAGCTGCCATCCACTCAGCTGCCATCTACTCGGCTACCATCCAGTCAGCTGCCATCCACTCAGCTGCCATCTACTCGGCTACCATCCAGTCAGCTGCCATCCACTCAGCTGCCATCTACTCGGCTACCATCCAGTCAGCTGCCATCCACTCAGCTGCCATCTACTCGGCTACCATCCAGTCAGCTGCCATCCACTGATTCCACTCAGCTTCCATCTACTCGGCTACCATTACCATCTACTCAGCCGCCATCCACTGAGCGGCAGACACCTCCACCGCAGCCTCGAGGTTTGCGCAACAGCATTGAATACTAACCAGAACTACCACTTGACCTGCTAATATTCAGGCCCTCCCTATCAGAGAAATAATCAGCAACCACTGCTTGCTGGATCAGAAACGTCGTTGGTGACTCACACCATCAAACAGCAGCCTGTTCGACCAGCAGGCGCGCCCACCGGAGCGTCTTTGAGACAGCTCGACAATAGAACGCGTCTCCAAGCGATCAATAAGCAGTCTCACAAGGTAGGTGTACCTGTAGGTGGCCTTGATTAGACCGCAACATTCTGTAACTCTGGCCAAGAAAGGACGATGCCTAAACCTTTTGTAATAGATACTGCTGATTTAAGATCTCCCAGTGCTATTCCGAGGTGCGATGCGAAGGCGACCGCGAGACAACAAGCGCCGACCCAGAACGCAGCTGGAATGCCAGTGCGACATTCGTGTTGAGGCGGCACTGGGACCGCCATCAATCGCCTCCGTCTACTCCATCTACTCCGTCTCCATCCACTTCGCCGTTGTCTACTCCACCACAACGTCGAGGTTCATGCAACAGCGTTGATTTAGCCACAATCAGACATGTCGCTACCGATTAGCGTTTAATCGATTTTCAGCTCGCCCATTCGACCATGGCGACGATCAGCTACACCAACCGTTGCTTATCAAGACGCAAACGTTTACAGCGAGTCACAACGTCATGCAACAGTCCGCTCAAGCAACAGATGGAACGGACGGTCGCAGTAGACCACCGCTGACGCAGCTCAACGCTAGGGTGCTGCAGCAGGCTTCTCAGAGGCAGGCACAGACGAGCAGGAGTAGGTCGCATTCCCCTGTGCCGGCCCAAGTGCGGACGGCGCCCGACTTCAACGAATTTGACGAAGGGTTTCATGGAAAAGGTATGGCCGGGGTTGGTACAGTACAAAATGCGACTGTTACAGCCGTAGTGCAGTGTGGGTGTACGTCGGTGTCCGTACATTGCCCAGGCGCTGGTCCAGTTCGTGTCTTTGTAATCTGTATACATGTTCCGCTACAGAGTAACACGCCAGAGCCATGACCCGACTCTGGTTTCACAGGCTGGGGTCGTCGAGACTCGGTCGACTTGGACTACCACGGTATGCGTTGCAAACAAGTCCACCTCATCGTCAAAGACGTTGGCAAGGCTCTACTGAGCCGAACTGAAGTCGTCATCGACTGCGGAAGAGGAAAAGGCGACCTGGCGAATGCTGCCAGACGGGTATTGCTGGAGAGCGGCTTTACAGTAGTGAGAAGGCACGACGAGAATCGATTCCCTGGCAGAATGGTGGTCAGCGAAGACGACTAGTCCATGCTGGTGGTAGCCGAGTCGATGGCAGCTGAGTGGATGGCAGCTGACTGGATGGTAGCCGAGTAGATGGCAGCTGAGTGGATGGCAGCTGACTGGATGGTAGCCGAGTAGATGGCAGCTGAGTGGATGGCAGCTGACTGGATGGTAGCCGAGTAGATGGCAGCTGAGTGGATGGCAGCGGAGTGGCGGATGACAGAGTCGACTGCGATGGAGTAGACGGCTGTGGAGCAGATAGTGGAGGTCGATGGTGGTCCACGTGCGTTCTCGGCTCTGCTGCCCCGCTGACATTGCAGTTGCGGTCGACGTCTGCTCTTGTTGCATCTAGGCCGCGTCGCACCTAAGAATGGTAGGTAGTTGCAGACGTTGAGCAAGCTGCTTCAAAAAGTTTAGCAGTTTAGTGAAAACTGTCCTCTAAAACTGTGGAGTTTGGTCTCGCTTGGCCACGATATGGCGGAATGCATTCTTAGACCTGCTAGTCTCTACTATGTATGTACCTCCTGTTGAGCCTGCTGGCTGGTCGCCTGCAGCAGCAGTCTAGCGTCGAGCTGTCTCAAAGGGGGTCTACTGCGACGAGCGGTTGCTTCTTCTGTTCGAACAGGCTGCCGGACAACATTGTCAACCGCAGGCAGGGTCTCTGGTACAACGAGCAACGGTTGCTTGTCGTAGCCGTTGTTCGGCAAACGAGCTAGAATGAACGGTAGAGATCTATAAGTATCGAGTTAGCTGTGGTCAGCGCAGCAGTCAACACCGCTGCACGAACCTCGAGCTTGCGGCGGTGGAGCGGACCGCAATGGTCGATTGTGGTCCCAGCGCCTTCTGGGCGCGGCACCGCAGTTGCGTTCGAGGTCGGCATTGCGCGTTGTACTTCGGTCGTATCGCGCCTCGGAATAATGATTGTAGACCTCGTACAGCCGTCGCCAAAGTTGGCAGCACAACCAGCAGATCAGCGCCGCGAATGGGGCCAAGGCGATTGCGGCCGCGACGGCCGACTTGATG
>JASAMZ010007581.1:0-23039 GCA_030248115.1 Linhomoeus sp. GSCO2_2 | reverse complement strand
TATGTATGTCATCTACTTCGTTCAGGTGCGTATTGTTATAAGGAACGATAATGAGTCTTCGTGTCTTGCCAGCTGTACTACTCTGTGTTACTACTAACAAAGTGTGATGTAGTCGGCAATGTTGTTTCTCCGCCAGTGTGACCCTATATCAGCAGTACACACCACACACACCCTTTCTACATTTGATGCACCTCCTGACTTTTAGGCAACATTTCTCTCTGACTTTTCAAGCTCCATAAGCTGTTTGGCAACCCTGTTCTCAAGCTCTCCATGACTTTTAGGCAACATTTCTCTCTCTTACGCACATTTTTCTTCACAATGCAAGGCCAGCAGATGTGTCTTATTGGACTACAGTCCTACAAAATTGGTGTTACCACTAACACATGTCCTTTCTATGTATATATCTGTGACCCCTGTGCTTCTGATAGCACAGAAACAGGAATGGTTCAGATGTGCTTTTGAAAACATGATATGCAGAGGTAAGTCAGTCTTACAAATAAGTTGGTGGGTTGAGATTTGACATACAGTCGATGCTTGTTAATCATAACAATGCAGAGGTCACTATTACAACAAATGTCAACTGGGAAGGGACGTAGAGATGACAAAACACCACCATTCCTTCATCCCGCTTCTCTGACTGCACTGACAGATAGGGTTACTAGTAACACATCATGATGATGCTGACAAGTGTTATTGCAGTGCACCACAAGAGATTCTCCAATAAATCACACTCTGGAGTGTTTACAGCCCTCAAGTTGGGGTTACCATTAACAATCATCATTTCTGTGCATATCACTATGACCATGGGCTGCTGATAGTGCATAAACAGCAAGGTTTAGATGTGTTTTTGAACACGTGTCATGCAGTGGTGAGTCAGAATAACAAATCGTGGCGAGTTGAGTGCCAGTACACAGTAGATGATCGTTAATCATAAGCAATACGTATGTACTTCGTTCAGTTCGTGCTAAAAGTCACGCACCATTGGAGCTCGAATGCTCAATGAATCCAAATGTGTCGAAACAACCCAACAACATCACTCTACGACGCAAGACACGCATATTAGAGCAAATTTAGTACTAACGGAGTCGAGAATGGCGTTTTCCGTAATGCGTGTTTGCGTAATTAACAAAAGTTTTAATGCCAAACGAAAGCGCACGTCGAGACCTTTTAGTTAACCTATCGCGCGCCGCTCTACGACGTAAGACGAGCGAGTTAGAGCCGTTTTCAGTTTTGACCTTCGGGTTACTGTAGCGCGCGTAATTCAAACTTTTGAATTTCGAAACCTCTTAGCGCAATTCTCAGTGAGTCGAGACCTATCCATAAAGCCCAAGATCGCCTTCCTACGACTTACCAACGCCGAGATATGAGAGCGTTCCGAACGCACGCACGCACGCACGCACGAAAAGCTCTCGTAGGGGTTCGCCCGGCTGAGGCCGGGCGAAAAAAGGACCGAAACAGACGAAGAATCGCAAAAGTGGCGTGACATTCGACATTCCCGACTCCGAAAATACTTGAAACACCTCTACTTCCATCGTTCCGGCAGTCCGCTCGCTCGTACGCTCGCTCATTGGGTGCTACGTGGCGTATCAGCTTGAGGCACACACGCGCGGCGGCTTCATCGCGACAACGACGGCCATGCACTGGCAAATGGTCAGCCGCGCACAAGGACGCATCTGTGCAGCGAGCGGGAAAGAAGCGCGCTAATAGATGGCGCTTCTGAAACAGGCAAGGAGGCCGACTTCGCTAAGCACAGAAGGGCGACACCACCGCGGCATTTCAAACCAACAATTATGGCGCTCGCCATCTCCAAGAGCGCTCGCAAGCACACAACCGGTGCCAAAAGGCCCTAAACCTATTGGTCCGAACTTGTTTTGACGGTACCGCTACACCGCGCTACACCTCAATACTACCCCGGGATTTCAAATTTTTGCCACAAACCCACCCTAAACCATCCTAAAAGGGTCGAAAGTGAACAGTAATCGCAAAACTAACGCGAAATTCGAACTCCCCGACCTCGAAAACCCCCGAACCAACTGTCAACTCGATTTTGAAAATTTCGGCCCGGGATTCAAAAATTCGACGCGGCCGGGTACGCTAGCTCGAAAAACCGAAAATTATGTTTCCGGGCCAGAATTGAGCGTAGAATCGATTGACGGTGTCCGGGTCCGGGTAGAACCACGCGTTTCGGCGAAAAAACCGGTCAAATGCAAAAATTCCCAAATTTGGTCCCGAACGGAAACCCATTGCCCCCGCCTAGCTCACGATCGGCTGGATGGATTTTGCCGGTTTCGGTCTTAAATGAAAGGGCACATCCAGACGCCGGCCGGAAATTTTATCTCAGCCAGATCGGCCCAGTAAATCGCGAGATATGATTTTTTGAACGGCCAGAACCGGGTTCTCAAAATTTGAATCTACCGTAACCCGGCCGTGCCGCGTCCAAATTTTCCAATTTTTGATTTCCCAAGTCCGCCTCCCCAAGGGCTACAACATATCCAAAAATGGTGAATGTTGGTCAAGTGTAGCGACAATGGCGGGGGACGGAATTATTTTTTACTTAGTAAAAATTTGAATTTTTGAATTTTCAAAAAATTTTCCCACTACCGGAATTTTCTAGGTTTCTTTCCAGCCTGCGCATTCACTAGGGCTATCGAACGCAAAAAACCGCTTGCGAATCGGTTTAGTCTAGCGAAAGTTATGAGGGAGCACAAAGAACTTGTTCCCTACGGTTGCCTACTGCTCTCCGCCGACTTCGTCGGGGCGGAGTGCCAATAAAACCATTTTGATCTTTTTTCGCCGCCCCCCAGGGCGGCGAGTATATATACGGACGCTATTGTCTGTTCGTGTGTGTTTCTGTCTGTGTGTGTGTGTGTGTCAAACAACTAGACATGACGGTTAGTGCCATCCGATGGAGTCGAATGCGCTGAGTAACGTGCCGTTGTCCGTTTCTGTTGCTAATTTCGCTATTTCGAGATATTTACAATTAAAATATGAAAATGTCAAAAATGACACTTTTATTTACAAGTCGTATCGGCAAAGTTTTTGCTGAAATGGAAAGTGCATATGACGCGATGAATTTGTGACATAGTTTCGGATTTTGGAATTCACGAAATTAGGGATATTTTCAAGGTTTTTGTCAAAATTCCCAAATTTCGACAAATTCAAACAGCTTAAATTTCAAAACTTCTTTGCACCGATGTATCGAGCATAGTCTGCCAAGTATTTAGCAAATAGTTTCAGCGAATATAATTAACGAAATTTAGGATATTTTTAAGGATTTTGTTAAAATCTCCAAATTTCGACAATTTCAAGCAGCTTAAATTTCAAAATTTCTTTTCACGGATGTGTCGAGCATAGTCTGCCAAGTATTTATCAAATAGTTTCAGATTTAATAATTAACGAAATTAGGGATATTTTCAAGGGTATTGTCAAAATTCCCAAATTTCAACAATTTCAAGAAGCTTAAACTTCGTGATTTCTTTGCGCGAATGCATGGAGCATAGTCTGTCAAGCATTTAACAAATAGTTTCAGGTTTTATAATTAACGAAATTAGGGATATTTTCAAGGGTATTTTCAAAATTCCCAAAGTTCGGCAATTTCAAACAGCTTAAATTTCAAAACTTCTTTGCACGGATGTGTCGAGCATAGTCTGCCAAATATTTAGCAAATAGTTTCTGATTTTATAATTAACGAAATTTGGGATTTTTTCAAGGGTTTTTTTAAAATCCCCAAATTTCGACAATTTCAAACAGCTTAAATTTCAAAACTTCTTTGCACGAATGTATCGAGCATAGTCTGCCAAGTAGTTAGCAAATAGTTTCAAATTTTATAATTAACGAAGTTAGGGATATTTTTAAGAGTATTGTTAAATTCCCAAATTTCGACAATTTCAGGCCCTAGGCCCAAAAGAATAGGGCGTCGTCCCATTTATACCCTTTTCAATAGGGCGTCGTCCCATTTATACCCTCATCAATAGGGCGTCGTCTCATTTAGACGCTTTTATTGCACTGTGTGCCTGCGGCGAATTTCTCTGATCCATTTATGGATCAGTCACCACAATATAAGCGCAATGTGTGCCTGCGGCGATTCTTCTGATCCATATGTGGATCAGGTACCACGAACAAATCCAAGACCAATTGCGGCGATACCCCACCAGAGATTGTCGACTAAATGTCTAGCGGCACTTCACTATCCAGTGCACATTAGCGCGCACACGCTCTCAAGTTTACACTGATGCCAACGTGGTGCCACAGTTTTTACACAAAGCTTGTTGACGTCTGATTACCAACTCGAATACTTTGACAACGCAGCGCACAACTTGATCATGCTACAGAGATCATGCTCAGATCGACATCTGAGAGCTACCGAGCGATGCACTAGGGCCTAGGGCTGCAGGCGCTGTGTGGGCAAGCCCCTTATCTGCGATTATCGGCTTCAATGTGTGCCTCCTATGCGCACTTCGACTGGTCGTTCGTCGCAAGATGTTACTTTTGCACAACGCTTCCCTTATAACGGTTCCAACGGGTTGGGGGCCTCCTATGCCACCCAATGTCGGAGCGCTCATAACAACGGCTGCGCGAAACAAGCCTGAATGGGGAGTTGTATTGGTGGCATGTTGTTGTGTTGCAATGACTACTGAGCAGTCGCCAACTGCTTGCACTTGTACTGTATTGATTTACCTGCTGAGTGGGGACTAATCAGGTGGGCGAAAACGGAGGCCGCTCCAGCCGATTCTCCAACGATTGTAATCTTAGTGGGGTCTCCGCCGAATGCAGCGACGTTCGCTTTCGTCCATTTGAGGGCCACTAGCTGATCCCACAGACCGTAATTGCCCCTGGACGCTTCGTCCTCGGTCGAGAGAAAGCCTCAAAGGATTTGTTGCCTTTGAAATGGATACACACTACACTTGGCTATGGAAACTGACCAAGCATTCCAAGACGATAGTTGATGGTAACCACGACGACGCCTCTCGCCACCAGATTGTCGACGATATTTTGTAGACCGTATTCCGTGGAGGAACCAGTGATGAATGCTCCACCATGGATCCAGAAGAAGACTGGGTAGCCGCCGACAAATTCAGGACTCTGAAGCGGAACGCCTCGTCGTCGTCGTCGTCGTCGTCGTCGTCGTCGTCGTCGTCGTCGTCGTCGTCGTCGTCGTCGTCGTCGTCGCCGGCGTCGTCGTCGTCGTCGTCGTCGTCGTCGTCGTCGTCGTCGTCGTCGTCGTCGTCGTCGTCGTCGTCGTCGTCGTCGTCGTCGTCGTCGTCGTCGTCGTCGTCGTCGTCGTCGTCGTCGTCGTCGTCGTCATCGGCGTCGTCGTCGTCGTCGTCGTCGTCGTCGTCGTCGCACACCCTTTGCGACGGCGAAAACACGTTGAGAAAGAGGCAGTCTTCCGTCAGACTTTGTGGAAATGAGCAGTTCGCTCCGAACCGACTCGCGTCTCTAACTCCATACAACGGTTGAGCCGGCTGTGGTTCCTGTATTGTGTGTGAGATTGCCTAGTCAGTCAATTATGTATGTATCTTTGTGACCAAACTCACCGCGAATCTCAAGTCGCCAACCGGCGCTCTCGCATACGGTACTCCAAGAAAGACGTTTGCGTTAACTCTCGGGCGAGTTCTAACTGGCACAATTCTGCCACTGATGACGCCTTGCTCGATTCTGGCTTCCACGGGCCGATTTCTCGAAATGTCGCTTTCATGGCCTTGAGTGTGTGCTAACGTTGCGCATAGTGCGATGCACAGCACACTCGCCGAACGCCCGAAATTCATTGCCAACGGACTTATCGGCTATACCGTATGGTAATAGACGATACGGTGGGCGCGTTGATATCGCCTTTGCACGAAATGCCGCCTTTAAATGCTGTCCGCATCGCATCGCACCGCCCGGGTACAGTCGTGCCAGCAAATCCTCAAATCCAGGTACACCTGTTCCACCCATATATTTTACCCTGCCCTGTTTGCTTAGCTAAAGAGCTTTTCACTTAAGGTGCGGTTCTAGTGCGAGTTGGCTCGCACCCACGATTGTTGTTTGCTCTCACGCAGTATCAGTGCAGTACAGTAGTGGTGGCAGCCGAAAACTAAGTAAGTACTTACTTAGTTTTACTTAGTTATTTTGAAACTGAGTACTTAGTTTCTTACTTACTTAGTTTTAATTTTGGAAAACTGGGTATACTTACTCGTACTCATACTTACCGTAAAGTGCCGAATAGAGGAAGATCTCCAAATAGTGGTAGTCTCCAAATAGTGGTAGGGTGTAGGGGCACATTGAAACAATAGTGGTAGGTCTCCAAATAGTAGTACAGAACTTTCACTACCTGGAGCGATGCCTTACATTAATGCGTATGGCAACACTACAAGCGATTGGAAATCACCAACTGCTGACTGTTGAGTAATCTCAAGTCAAGATAGGTCAAAATTATAGAAGACTGTCCTAAATTTGGCCATTCTAAGACACTTTGGTTGTTCTAAATATTACAGTCGAGAGGATTGAAACAATAGTGGTAGGTCTCCAAATAGTGGTAGTCTCCAAATAGTGGTAGGGTGTAGAGGTAGGTTGAAACAATAGTGGTAGCTACCTCTATTCGGCACTTTACGGTAGTTTTCCAGGCCTGTACTTACTTAGTGTTGCGAAATTTACTACCGGGTATTTCCGCTTAAGCGCCCCCCCCCCCCCCCGCATAAGCGCCCAGGGGCGCTTACGAGGTTTTCACTGCCATATAAGCGCCCCGGGGCGCTTACGTGGTGTCAAAGTTTTTCGGTGTGATGTCAGTAAAATAGCAGGTCTGACGGGTAAATTACACGAGAAAGCTTGGAATATTACAATGGCAACACATTTCAGACCATGGTTATGCGAGTTTTACTGATCTGTGAAGCTGCAAATTGCTCAAATCGCGCATATATGTGGTTTGGCAGAGGTTGAGGAAGCTGTGTAGGTCGCCCGCGCCGAGTTACAGGGTCTCATTTTGTATTGAAGTTCAGTGTAACTGCCCGATAAACTTGTATGTGACGTCTTTGGGGCTGGAAGTTGTCGGTTGGACACTTAGAGAAGCTTATGAATGCACAGAACGCCACAATAAGTCACCGGAACTCTTCTACAGTACTTTAGAGCATTTTCCGTTTTAGCGCCCCGGGGCGCTTAGATGGCGCCAACTTTAGGTCGTCTCAGGACCCATTTCAAAGTAAGCGCCCCGGGGCGCTTAAGCGGAAAAACCCGGTAAGTACTTTTTTATACTTACTCAGTTTTACTTAGTTTACAACAAGCTCCGGTATTAAAAAGTTGAGTTTGTATTCTGACTGACATTGCAAAGAGTTGCATTCTTTCTGCAGAGAGTGCGAGAGTTCATCGCCCGCATGCTCCGCTTCATGAGCCCCCGCTTCGCAAGAGGGTATTGCATAGCAATATTGATTTCGCCCGCGATTTGGCTTTTAGAGCAAGAACATCCCTCTTTCAAGCAACGCTTTTAAAAAAGTGACAAAAACTTGTAAAAGCTTTGGCAAGCAATTGACAGAGCACAAAAGAGCGCACTACGAGCAATCAAACCGTGTGGCACTTCTGCATGTAGCAAAGAGCGATCTTAGTGTTAAAATTTCGAGAATGGCGCTTTCTGCGGTGCGTGTTTGCGTAATTAAACAATTTGTTGCTGCCGCATGAAAGAGCACGCCGAGAGCTTTCACCGGACGTGTCGAATGCCACTCTACGACGTAAGACGAGCAATTTAGAGCCGTTTTGTGCTTTTGCACATTTGAGTTACTGTAACTCGCGAAATTCAAACTTTTGAGTTTCAACCGGTGGGAGAACAAATGATCATTGCGCCGAGAGCTATCCGATAAGCTCGAGATTGTCTCTCTACGACGTAAGTAAGCGAGTTAGAGCGATCTTAGCGTCAAATCCCGAGAATGGCGTTTTCGGCGGTGCGTGTTTGCGTAATTGAACAAACTTTTTTAGCCGCATGAAAGAACACGTCGAGAGCTTTCACCTGACGTGTCGATTGCCGCTCTACGACGTAAGACAAGCGAGTTAGGGCCGTATTGTGCTTTTGCACTTTCGAGTTACTGTAACTCGTGAAATTCAAACTTTTGAGTTCCGACCAATGGGAGAACAAATGATTAGTGAGTCGGAAGCTATCCAAAACGCTCAAGGT
This sequence comes from Linhomoeus sp. GSCO2_2, assembly GCA_030248115.1. Lineage (NCBI taxonomy): Eukaryota > Metazoa > Nematoda > Chromadorea > Monhysterida > Linhomoeidae > Linhomoeus > Linhomoeus sp. GSCO2_2. The sequence goes on along the minus strand of JASAMZ010007581.1, from coordinate 14,899 downwards.
CGTCTCTCTACGACGCAAGTTGAGCGCCTTGGAGCGATTTTAACGTCAAAATGCCAAGAATGGCGTTTTCAGCGGTGCGTGTTTGCGTAATTGAAAAACTTGTTGCTGCCGCATGAAAGAGCACGTCGAGAGCTTTCACTTGACGTGTCGACCGCCGCTCTACGACGTAAGACGAGCGAGTTAGAGCCGTTTTGCGTTTTGGACCTTCGGGTTACTGTAACTCGAGAAATTCAAATTTTTGAGTCTCGACACCCATTATGACTAATAATCAGTGAGTCGAGACCTATCCATAGAGCCCAAGATCGTCTCTCTACGACTTTCCAACGCCGAGATCTGAGAGCGTGACGCACGCACGGACGGACGCACGCACGGACGGACGCACGCACGCACGCACGCCGAGCTCTCGTATGGTGTCGCCCGCCTGAGGGCGGGCGAAAAAACTAAGTAAGAAACCAAGTAAGAACATTTCTCCACATCGGAGCAAGTTTCAGCGCTGTAAATTCGCATATTTCACGGTTTGTCTTGGCTTCTCTACGATGAGAGTTTTAGGATGTCAAAAAATTGCTAAATAACTTAGTTTTAGTTACCTTTGTGGCCCTACTAACTTTGAGTTAACAATTCACCAGTTTGTAAAAGACCAGTTTCAAGTATTCACAGCAAAAACTGCTGAAGCAACGGCTATGAGCGCACACACAGATGGAATAAAGCCCTTTATTCGACGTTTCGGAGCTGAACTCGCCCCATCATCAGGAATGAACAAACACAGTGAGCTTGACGGTCGCTGTACAAAGTCAATAAACAGGTGGGAACTACAACAACACAATAATGACGCACAGGCTAAACACACTACAATGGCACAAGATCGTGGGTCTTCTTGATTTCGTTACTGAATTGGTCCCAGATTTGCGGAATGGCGTCTCCCTCATTACCATTGACCAGTTGACTTCCATGCGCTCGAATCAGAGCACCCTCCATCACGCGCCTTTTCTTCCAGTGTCGCTCTTGCAACAGAACCTTGTAGCCACTGAGTTGGCCACTACAACCATCACCATCTGCCGTGAAGTGCTTCGCCATGTTTCACTATGATTTTGTTATGTTCGGTTACTTAGTTTACTTACTTAGTTTACTTACTTAGTTTACTTACTTGGTTTACTTAGACTTTTAGAGTGCTTACTTAGTTTTGCTAGAAACTGAGTAAATATGCTTTACTTACTTAGTTTTACTTAGTTTTCTGAAAAACTAAGTACTTACTTAGTTTTATTTTTGGAAAATTGCCACCACTACAGTACAGTATTCGTTCATCCTTGTAGGGCGATACGTCCTGCCGTGCGTTTGACTTACAATACATGCAAATGTACGTGCATACATAGGTACGTGCGTCCGTAATCCACTAGATTCTAAAAGCTTCTCCTCTCTCGCCTACCACTCAAAGCAGCTCTCGTCCAGAGCAGACGTCCAGACGAAGCAGGAGCTGAACAGACTGACACAGCGAGCACATTGGACAGCCAACCGACAGCTGAATGTCGTTTGAACCTGCGCACAAGTGCCATGAGATGAGGTATTACTGCCATAATGAATGTACATAGGCGCCACGCCCCTTTTGACTAACCCAGTTCAGCGCTGTGGCTTCATTAGTCTGCGTGACCGTTGGGTGTGTTGATTTGATGCAACTTTGCACGCCTCAAACGGCATGCTCGCTTGTGTATGCCAATTAGTGCGTTTTGTACCACCCGTCGTACTACACGTACTACATTGCTGCCCAAAGCAGAGACATAACGACAGTGTAGCATTTGGCTTCCGTCTGCTAACTCTCCATTCACGCGCTCCTCTCTCATTCAAAGATATGACTGCCTAGTGTACGAAAGAGGTAGAAATTCGACGAGTGTGACCAAAAGTGCGTGCAAGACAGCGACCTGCTGCCGGAGCCGGAGAACGCACAATGCGACGACCCGTCTTGTCTGTTCATTACACATCACCCGTCGTCGCATTGAACTGTGCCAAAGATTTTCAGTGGCGGCGTTCGACAAAGTCGCGAGTGAATCACTTTGCCAACCTTCTGATTGGTAGGAGGATCGTGCCGCTTTTGTTGTGCTACCGCTATTGTACGGTCGAAAAGGCACTCGACAGTGGCAGGTACCGTCAAAAGAGGTGAGACTATGTAGATCGCGTTACAAGAAAGAACCATGGGCCTGATCCGACTAACCTATGGATGACATCGCCTCTTCTTCTTGTTCGCAGGACGCTTCTGCGGTGCGTCTGACTCATACGTGTGTGTAAGGTAAGCCCCCCCCCCCCCCCAAACCGCCACCCCCCCCCCCACCCCCCCCCCCCCGCCCACCCCCCCCCACACCCCGCCCCCCCCCCCCCCCCCCCCCCCACCCAACCCCCACCCCCCCCAAGAAACCCCCCCCCCCCTTGCCCAAAAGCCCCCCCCCGCAGAGTTTCAAAAATTTTCGCCTGCGCCGCTTGAAAATGGTGGAAAATGGTAGAGATTCCGCCTGCGGCGCTTGAAAATAACAATTATCGCCTGCGGCGCTAGATTTTGGATGCTTTTTGACCAAAATAAAGCGATTTTTGGCACTTTTGGCTATTTTTGCAAATTTTTCTTAATTTCGTTGGTACTTTTTGGAAAATTTTTAGGTCATTTTACCCACCTCCAGGGGCCTTAGACCCCCCCCCCCCCCCCTGAGGGGTCCTATACCCCCCCCCCCCTGGCCGGTTGGCGCTTACACGTATACGCTTACTCTGCTTGTGGTCTGACATGCGAGCGACGTGTTCTTAGCAACTGGCAGTCTTAGCCTTTAGCTCCACAGCTCCAGCGTTGAATGCGAGCAGCTTGGCCTCCAGTCATGCGCCATCACATGGACCATCCTGGACTACGGTAGCACGTCACTCTCCAAGTCACGTGTGGGCGAATGTATCAGCACTAGCAAGACGGCGAAATGGAGCATCGTGGAGGGCGGCCGGTGGTATCTCCGTCTCTATCCAGTTGGAGAGGACGAGGCGGACGGAGGCCGCGCCAGACTGCAAATCTCGTTGATGGCGGCGCCGCGGGACATCGCCCATCTGCAGCTGTCTGCAGTGCTTCTGGCTTAAGTTGGATGGAAGCTGGGTGAGACTCCTGGATCAGCCTCTTGCGCTTGAATATCAGCATACTGCAGGCCTCTCTGGATGAAAGGCTTGGGAGTGAAACTGTGGTGGTGTCTTCACAGTGGAAGATCTGCGAAAATGGAACTGCTTGGCGAAAGATGGCGACGACCTCCGCGTCAGGTTCTACTTCAACTGGGAGTGCTACACTTTGGCAGTGGATGTGCGTCTCACTTCTGGAGTCAGTTTACCAGACGGCTGATGTTGAAACCAACCATTTTCAGTGGCGTCGCAACACTCCCGTTAAATGGGCGGCGCTGCAGACGGTCTCCTTCGATTGGACCATTGAGAAGTACGTGGAACGCCGGAAGCGCTGTGTCAGAGAGAAATCGCTCAGCAGTCCCTTGTATTTGCTCGAAGACGGCTCCGTCTGGCAGTTGTACGTCTATCCAGCAGGCGATTCGTCTGCTGAAGGTGCCTATGCCTCCTTGCATCTGAGACTGCTGAAAGTGTGCGGAGGTAAGCTCTGCGGCGATCGCTCAATCCATTATGACTTTGGACTGGTCTCTGAGGACGGCTGCAGATACCCTCTGTCACTGGGGGCGGCCGTGCTGACACAGCTATCTGCTGGAGAGCAAGCCCTTCCGCTCCGTGTTTCCAACGCGATGCTGCGCGCCGACGTGCAGGAGTCCCTGCATTCCAACGGCACGCTCTTGCAGTTGCAGTGCAAGCTGACGCTGGCCGACATGCAACCATTCGGTGAGGGTGCTGTGCAGGTTCTTACGCCGTAGGATAAGCGCCTAACCACAAGCGATTTTGTCATCGGCTCTCCCAGTGGTCAATAGCACAAGGTGGAAGAAACGTGTAGCAAAGTGGTGAGACGAGGGAGTAGGGGGGGTGGGAAGAGGGTTGAGGTGTGTGGGGGAGGTGGCGCAGGGCGTTCTAAAGGGTCAAACTATATTTACTCTCCTAACCTAAACTCCGGTAAGCTGCCTCTCCATTCTTTTCCAGGTGCACCGCTCTGCGATGGGCGAGGTCTCACCGGTCTTCAAAGGCATGTTTGAGTCAGCCATGATAGAGTCCACTGAAGGGAAGCTGGTCGTCGTTGACACAACGGATGCCGCGCTGACGGCTTTTGTGGACGCCATGTACCTCTTTGAAAAGCACCACGGATTTGACACCGACGGAGACGATAGAGCTGTTTGCCCACTCGCTCCACAGGTAGAAACTCTGCCCTGTTGTGTACTGTAAATTCTTCCTCTCAGCACGCTCTATAGGAGCCAATTACCACAATGGTGACACTCCAGGATATACCAGGTGACAGCCCTGTGTGACCTTCTGTGAGAGCAGGCTGTGCGACCGCCTCGACATTGACAGCGTTGACGCGGCTATGGAACTATCAGAAGCGTTTCAACTGCGCCGTCTTCCACTCAGGGCTGCTCTGATTCCAGAGCAGAAAACCAGCCAAAAGAGCACGGACTTTGGAACGCACCCACCCAAGGCTCAGCGGCCCCGGTTGATAACGCTAGGTGCGGTGGGGGTCGAAATTGACTAGTTCCATTAGCTCGGTGCCTGTATGTATCCTTTGGCGTATTTGAAGGCACGCGAGGGGGTCAGGGAGCTGGCTCCTATCGGCTGTGCGTGTCGGTGCATATTTCGCTTGCGCTTCCGAAATCCCTCGTTATTCCTAGTGTATTCCGTGATATGTACCTCGCTAGTGTATTTTTTCGCCGCGCCTCAGCGCGGCGAGGTGTATATATACGGTTGACAATGTCTGTGTGTGTGTGTGTGTGTGTGTGTGTCTGTCTGTGTGTCTGTGTGTCTGTGTTTCCGTGGCACCGAAGTAAAATGTGTGACATATGTGGTCAAGTAGACTCGAGGTCGCTGAGTACGGAACCGATGTCCGTTTCTGTTGCTAATTTCGCATTTTCGAGATATTCGCAAGTAAAATTCGAAAATGTCGAAAATCGACTTTTTCGTCTGATGCGCTAGTCGCGAAGTTTCTTCAGAAATGGAAGGAGCATGGACCGCGGATAATTTGTAACACAAAAGAAATTTTTTCAGATGCGGAATTTAATAGAAATACGCAATTATTTGTCAAAATTGCATAAATTGACTAAAATACAGAGTCATTTAATGACGAATGTGAATGCAGAAATGGAAAGGTCGTATGCCGATAAGAATTTGTGACATAGTTTTGAAGTTCTTAAAAATTGCGATTTCGAGATATTTGTAATCAAAATATGAAAATGTCGAAAATCGATTTTTTCATCTGATGATATAGCGGCGACATTTCTTCAGAAATGGAAAGAGTATAGACTGCGGATAATTTGTAACGCAAGAGAAATTTTTTGCAAATGTGGAATTTAATAGAAATACGTGATTATTTTTCAAAATTCCATAAATCAACAAAAGAGAACGTCGTTTTTTGACGAATTTGAACGCAGAAATGGTAAGGCCGTATGCCAATAAGAATTTGTGACGTAGTTTTACAGTTTCAATTAATTACAATTTCGAGCTATTTGGAATTAAAATTTACGAAAATCTCAAAATCGAGATTTTCGTCTGATGGCCACAACAGCTGTTTATTGATGAATGTGCACTCGGAAACAGAAATGCGCACGCTGAAAACAGGAATTCGCTCGCACCAAACTTTTGGCAAGTTTTTTTGTTGGATGTGACGTTTTTACACAGGTAGGAAACATCAGATAAACGGCGTCGTATCATGCCGATAACATGTAGCGAACGCGGCGATATCACTGAGCTTCAGATCAGCTGTACAGACAACCGTATCGTGGGGATAGGTGCACTTGGCATTAAGGTACACATTCTCAAGACACTTTCTCCAGATGCGGCTAACGATGTGTACAAAGTTCACTATACTGTTCACCAAATTTTGACAGACACAAAGTATAGGTTGAACTTTTTACACACACAGCTTGTTTCGCCGCGCCTCAGCGCGGCGAGGTGTATATATACGGTTGACAATGTGTGTGTGTGGGTGTGTGTGTGTGTGTGTCCGTCCGCGCATCGAAATAAGATATGTGACATTTGTGGTCAAGTACAGTCAAGGTCGCTGAGTACGGATCCAATGTCTGTTCCTGTTGCAAATTTCGCATTTTCGAGATATTCACAATTAAAATTCCAAAATGACGAAAATCAACTTTTTCTCCTGGTGAGCTAGCGGCGAAATTTCTTCAGAAATGGAAAGAGCATAGACAGCGGATAATTTGTAACACAAAAGAAATTGTTTGCAAATGTGGAATTTGCTAGAAATACGCGATTATTCGTCAAAATTTCACAAATTGACAAAAATAGAACGTCCTTTATTGACGAATGTGAATGCAGAAACTGAAACGTCGCAAACCAATAAGAATTTGTGACATAGTTTTTCAGTTTTGAAAAATTGCAATTTGGAGATATTTACAATTAAAATACGAAAATGTCGAAAATCGTCTTTTTCGCCTGATGAGCTAGCGGCGAAATTTCTTCAGAAGTGGAAAGAGCATAGGCCGTGGACAATTTGCAGCACAAAAGAAATTTTTTTCAAATGTGGAATTTCATAGAAATACGCAATTATTTGTCCAAATTTTATAAATTGACAAAAATAGAACGTCATTTATTGATGAATGTGAATGCAGAAATTGAAAGGTCGTAAGGTAATAAGCATTTGTGGCATGGTTCTACAGTTTTGAAATATTGCAATTAGAGATATTTTTAATTGAAATGTAAAAATGTCGAAATCGACTTTTTCGCCTGATGGACTAGCGGCGAAATTTCTTCAGAAATGGAAAGAGCATAGACCGCGGATAATTTGTAACACAAACAAAATTGTTTGCAATTGTGGAATTGTATAGAAACACGCCACAATTTGCCAAAATTCTACAAATTGACAAAAGCGTCATAACGCAGAAATACGCAATCAAACGAAGTCCCTGGTAGAGAATGACTGCACCAAACAGTTGGCAAGTTTTTTGTTCGATGTGGCGTATTCTCACAGGTATAAAACTTCAGATCAACGGCGTCGTATCATGCCGATACCATAAAGCGAACGCGGCGATATCACTGAGCTTTAGATCAGTTGTACAGACAACCGTATCGTGGTAATAGCTGCATTTATATTGTGGTACACGTTTTCCAGATACCTTCTCTAGATACGGCTAATTATGCGAATGAAACTCACTATACTCTTCACCAAGATTTGACAGACACAAAGTATAGGTTGAACTTTTTACACACACAGCTTGTCACTATGTTTCTTGACTAGAAATGTGGTATTGTTCGCCTATTCAGTATTATACTCTCTCTAATTAGACAATCTGACGCAAGGAGTACATTGGATAATCAGCAAGTGGAGGAGTTGTTGGCTCCAAGCTGTACACAACTGATGATGAGTTAGCATAGTGGCTCATTGGACAATCCCCGTTGCCTAATGGAGAGACGAGTCAAAGTCTGTTAGGCCCTGAGTGAGACTGCATACCGTAGTAGGACGACGATTTTGCTGCAGTACGTTTCGTGTCGCTTTTGCTACAGTATGCTTTACTGCAGATTTCAGCGTGCTTCCGCGAAGCGATTAGTGGTCACCACATCTACGTGACATTTGTGTGCACAGGTCAAATGCGCGCCATTTCCATAGGTGGCGCAACGTATGCTAACGCGCCTAGATGGCTCTCATTAGTCGAATGCGTTCTGCTGACGCCATCTTGACACCTTGAAGCCATCAGTTTCAGTACAATGAAGTTCGAAACCACTGCATTCGACGGTTTAACAAAGGAAGCATAGGTATATCAATGTCACGCGTTATTCGCCCGCTGTTCCACTACTACGCGTCCAATACGCGCAGTTTATATCCTGCCTTCTCTATAAAATATGCTCTGAGCTGGAAGCCAACTGTAGGCTTGTCCAAGAGTGGCTTCAGTGTTTCCAGAGACCTATACGTGTCCTTTTCCGTTTTCAGCATGACCACTTCCTCGATAGAGCCCTGAGAATCGGCAATGGTGTGCACGTGAGTCACCAAAGCCACTGGTAGAATTCTGCAGCTCTGCAGTTGTCTCTCGTGTCCCAGTTTGGCCTGTGGATGCGTCAAAGCTTGGACAGAACTTTGGTATACAACAGAGCAACAAAATTGCTACCTGCAGAGCTCTCTGTCTGACAGCGCTGTCGTCTGCCGCAGCTCGCTTTGTCTGAGCCTGGCTCACTACCTTCTCCAGCACTCTCTCCCACTTAGTTGACTGAATAGTGGCTCTCAGCCTTGGGGGAAACGCCTCAGGGCCCAGACAAAGCAGCGCCCACTGCAGCTGCCTGGCGACGCTCTCATAGTTGCCGTGGCTTTCAATGAGCGTCAGCACCTTGCAGAGCAGCGCGTCCAGCGTGCTCTGTCCAATCACGGCGTGGCACTTCAGCAGGTTGCTCAGAAGTTGAGCCAGACCTCTGAAGCCACCGACTGGATAGCCAGGATTCGCCTCAAGGGCCTCAGCCATCTGTGACGCCAACATCTCCGGAAGCGGCTTACCCAGACTGAAACAAACGACGTTACTGTGGCGACTGGCACACGTCAGCTCAGCTTCACAGGGGACACCAAAGCCAGTTGGCTCCTTATTCAGAATCAGAACTGTACAGGGTTTTTTTTCGTCGAAAACCTAGGCGCATAGTGTGCACCTAACTGAAATTTTTAGGTGCACCACGAAAAAATTAGGTGTAGAGCAAAAAAATCGAGCAAAAATCTGACTATTTTTGGTAGCAAAAGTTGAAATTTTGCACCAGTTATATACCAAGAAGTAATATGTTGTGTTGTCAAACAGCGTCGCAGGCGAAATTTTTGCGTTTTCAAAGCCAAAATGTAGAAAACACAGCTAAATGTTGCGCCGCAGGCGAAAATTTTCGATTTCTGAGCGAAAATAGAAGAAAAGATGGTTAAAATCAGCGCCGCAGGCGAAATTTTTGCGCACAAGGGTGCACTGTGTTGAAACCCTGCCTAGAATTTTAGGTGCACGGCGGTGCAACTAGCCGAAATTTTTAGGTGCACGGTCATATTTCTAGGTGCATATGCACCTGATTATGCGCAAAAAAACCCTGGAACTGTACTCGTAAGGGCACTTCACTCGGAATGGGACGTTTGGGCGCCGCCGGTTGGGCGCCGCCGTTTGGGCGCCGCCGATTGGGCGCCGCCGTTTGGGCGCTGGGGACGTTTGGGCGCCGGACGTTTGGGCGCCGCTGACTTATACTGTCTTTCGAATTTCACTGTAACGGGACTGTGTCATTAGTCTTTCAGGCACCATTTGGCTTCAGGCTTGGCTTAGTTCAAGCTGAGGGCTAGCATTAGATCTGGCTTATGCTTAGACTTATTTTCAAGGCTATGCTTAGTAAAGGCGTCGCCGCAGGCGACGGGCACACGCGAAAGGTCTGCGCCGATGTCGTAGTCCGGTGAATCAGCTTCGGGCTGCGCCGCAGGCGCGACCGAAGCTGTTTCCTGGACTACGACATCAGCAAACTTTCTGCGGAAGCCTAGGTGAGCTAATTAGCCTTGGTTGAGTCTGGTGCCCAAACGTCCGGCGCCCAAACAGCGGCGCCCAATCGGCGGCGCCCAAACGGCGGCGCCCAAACGTCCTAGACCGCACTTCACTTGTGGCTCACATGGCAAAAGCCGCCACGAATCGCGCCAATTCCGCGCAGGGTGCGCTCGGACAGAGTCTGACGGTCGCATCAAGGAGGGGAGCCCACTGCTCCTCGGTCAGCCACACGTGGTACCTTCTCAACATCTCCAGCTTTTTGCGAACCGCTTTGATACTATTTGTTGGGAGGGCAACTGGAGAACTGCCCTGCCTCTGAAGCCAAGCCCGCAGGTAGTCAAAGGACGCCTCGTCCTCTTGCTTATAATTTCGACGCCGACGCAGCTAGAATCAATCAGGCGTTTCCGCAAGAATGACATCAGGCATTGCATTTGCGTCCATTTACCAGTGGTTGGTGTTGCTCGGCAATGGTAGCAACAGGCCCTGGGAACCATCTGGGTGGTTCAAAAACTCTGTGCAGTGGCGCCCCCTCGAGTTCAACAATCGGTGCTTCTCGCCAACGGTTCGGCCGCCGTCTATTCTCGTCTTTAGAGAGGACATCTTTCAGTTCCTTGACGACGTAGGGTCGTTTCTGACGCTCGACGAACGAAGACAACGAGCGAAACTGGCACGAACAACGCCAGAGAGAAGACCGGTTCAAAGACAATGCCATTATGCGCAGTAGTTCTAGTAGGAAACCAGCAGAATAGTTGCCACAACTACAAACCGTGATCTCTGCTAACACTACACAACAGGGGTGCGATTTTCGACGAGTTTGTTACGAACCGCTTTGCATTCATACCGTTGTAATCGTCAGGCAATATTAGGTTCTTAACTGGAAAAGGTTTTGCCATGACGCTAATGGAAACATCGCTCTTTCCGCACAACGCGCAGTCTATCAACCAATATGGTAAACCAACTGCCACGTCGTCGTCTTCTATTACTGTACCATTCTACCCGCGCAGCCTTATCAAAAGTTTAAGTAAAAGGATCGTTCGAATGAACAACCGCATAGCAGTTTACCCCTTTGTGGTGGTGAGCAAAGCGTGTGGCTTCATGCACGTACTGTCTAGTCTGCAGTTGGCAATTTTATGACTATTCCTTGGCGTCAGACGAATAATGTGAGTTGTGCTGTGTTTCAGTTTGCATACTCCATTTACCATTTTGCAGCCATCTGGCTACCCCAGATGCGAGTACAACATTTCGTCAGAACCTGGACTGGACAACCTTTATTTTACGAGAAAATAATGGGAACATACTCGACCTATCCGGTCAGCAAGCAACCTCGGTCCATTCACCCTGCGTTGGTGTGAAGCAACAATGCTGCGGCATTGTTTGCTGCAACGTTCTTGAGTTCAGGCACTATTTCACCACTGCAGTGGTCGTGTGCGTCGCTTTGATTCCAGTTTGTTAGATGATTTCTTTAAAACTGGCAATGAAAGCCAATTTCAGTCTTGTCTACGTCTGGCTTCTCTTCATGTTGACATCTACAGTATCTCAGTTTATCCTATATACTAAGCGGCTAACGATGTCTGTCTGTGGTACTGTACGTCTATCCAAATACTGGCCGCTCTACGAGATTGACGCGCTAGATAGAAGCGACGCTCTATACGCGCGGGCGCGGTATATTGTAACTATCGTCCTGTTACTAAAAGACGGTCGGCTCGCGCGACGCACTGTGACTCTGTTACTAAAAGACGAACCACTAGCGAATTAAGCAACCGGACGAGAACGCAACCGCCACAGATTGAATGGCCGATTTCTTATGACAGAAGAGATTGATCCTGGAGATTTATAGCTAAAGATGACTGCCATTGACTCGACTGACTTCAGAACAGTGGTGGCCGACTATCCGTTACACTCTATCCATTTGAGAACTTGAGAATCAAACGATGTGTAGCACAGAAGAGTTGTTTGTCATCAACCACAGATGATCGATCGCTCTTCGTACTGCACAACAGTGGCACATGATGATCCATCTTGCGCTATAGGCTTGAGACCATCAGAAGTCATAAACACTACAGAAACACCTACAGGTTTTCGATGGTTGGTTGCAACTGATTGTAGAATGGTGAGATTAGGCTCTACAGCAGTGAACCTATACAGTGCCTGGTGGCTGGCGACCAATTGCAGCTGAGTCAGGCGATCATCAACATTCGTGGCCTACCATATCACCTACGGGCTAAAGGCACTAGTCCTCTATACTAAGCGGCCAACGATGTCTGTTTGTCATTCATTTACGAAAAGACGCTCTGCTCGCGCGACGCACTGCGACTGAGGTGCCGTCACTAAAAGACGAACCAGTCATTGGCTGTACAGACTTCAGAACAGTTGTGGCGGACGATCCGTTGCGCTCTGTCGGTTTGAGAACTTGAGAATCAGACGATGCGTAGGACAGAAGAGCTGTTTGTCATCAGTTACAGATGATCGAATGCTCTTTGGACTGCAGAACAGTGTCGGCTGATGATCCGTCATGCTCTATAGGCTTGAGACCATCAGAAGTCATTATAAATACTACAGAAACGCCTACGGGCTTTCGTTGGTGAGTTGCAACTGGTCGCAGAATGGCAGGATTAGGCTCTACAGCAGTGAACAGCAGTAGCTGGTGGCTGGTGACCAATTGCAACTGAGTCAGGCGATCATCGACAGTCATGGACCTACAGCATCACCTACGGAGTACGGATCACCTACGGGCTAAAGGCACTAGTCCTTTATACTAAGTCTGTCCGTGTGTCTGTTTGCCTGTCAGCGCGATATCACTAGACACAGTTGTCGGTTCGCGATGATCTATAGCTTAAACTGACCGTCGTAACATGTAGTTGTGCATGAAGGTTTTTGGACCTTGACCGATGACTAAATTCTACAATATTATGCAAATATCGACTGCGCCAGTTCATTCTGAGCACAGAAGGCACCACACGCTGTGACCAACATTTGGTTTCACGCCAAAAGCGCTATACAGTGTCACCACTCATGACAGAGTTATCGTTGTGAGACTCCAAAGTGTATTCGCAGGCACTGCATGCACTGGCAGGGGCACAACATCAAACTGGTTTGGATCTATGTCAAATGTCTTTAGATCTATCAGAAATATCCAATGGGCAAAACCCAAATGTCTACAGGCTAAACCCACGTATCTATTGTGTATTTACAGGCACGGGAGCTGGTGCGAGCATAAATGCAGGCACTGGCAGGGGCACAGTGTCAAATGTCTTTAGATGTATCTGAAATCTCCTACGGGCAAAAGCCAAATGTCTGTGGGCTAAACCCAAATGTCTATGGGCTGAACCCAAGAGTCTATTGTGTATTTACAGGCACGGGAGCTGGCGCGCTCCTAAATGTAGGCACTGGCAGGGGCACACTGTCAAATGTCTTTAGATCTATCTGACGTATTCTATGGGCAGAACCCAATTGTCTACGGGCTAAACCCAATCATCTATTGTGTTTTTACAGGCATGGCAGCTGGCGAGATCCTAAACATTGGCACTGTAATGGCACAGGGTCTAATGACCTGAGATCTAACTGTCCTGTCCTGCAGTGCACTGAATTCGATGATTGCATTATCTCCTTCATGCTCTGCAGATTATATATTACCCCATAGAGATTCTCCTACGGGCTAAAGGCTCTAGTCCTATATACTAAGAGGCTAACGATGTCTGTCACACGTCTGTCCGTGTACTGTTAACACGATAACTCTCGACAGCCATGACGGATCGCGATGATCTATACATCAAAAGAACCGTCGTTTTCTGTAGTTTTGCACCTCCTATTGTGGACATTTGCCGATGTCCAAATATGCCGATGTCTAATACATTTTCATGAAAATATCGGCTGCACAGTACATTCTGAGCACCAAAAAGCAATTTCATGCCGCTTTTGTGGAAATTCCGCACTGTCATGTCACCATTCACTGCAGAGTTGTCGCTGTGAGACTCTGAGGTGTATTTAGAGGCACGGGAGCAGGTCCGACAGTAAATGCAGGCACTGGTAGGGACACTTTGTCAAACAACTTTAGATAAACCTGAAAACACCTATGGGCTAAGCACAAATGTCGGTGGGTTGAATTCAGAGTATTCTGATGCATGGGCAGTGGTGCAACCATAAATTCAGGCACTGGCAGGGGCAAAGCATCAAACGGCTTTAGATCGATCTAAATCTCCTATGGCCTGATGTGAGCATTGGTGTGTGGCTGTGTGGTTGTGAACAGTGGCAGTTTTCCATAGGTCAATAAATGTGGTTCTGTTTCCATAGGCGTTCGGCCGTAGAGCCGTAGAGTGTACAGTATCACCTACGGGCTAAAGGCACTAGTCCTATATACTAAGGGGCATAGAGTGTGTTTGTCTGTCTGTCTGTTTGGTTTGTTACCACGATAACTCTTGACACAGTTGATGGATCGCGATGATCTATACATCAAAAGAACCACCATTGTCTGGAATAGTGCATCTCCTACTGTGGACTTTGGCTGATTACTAAATTCCACAAAAATCACGAAAATATCGACTGTGCAGTACATTCTGGGCACTCAGGAGCAGTGTGCACGTTATACCATGGCAAATTATACTTATACCATTGTACCTTACTTATACCTGGTATAAGTAAGGTATAACACCCGAAATCAGACATCAGCAAGGTATAAGTAAGGTATAATTAACCAAATCAGCCATGGTATAAGCATAGGTATAGTATAAGGAAAATATTTCGACTTGGTATAGTATAATTTGCAGTTTTATACCTAACGTATACTTTGTGGTATGAAACGTGGTATAAAACCACCACACTGAATGATCGGACTCTACTTCTGAGACACAGATTGCACCAGGAGAGGCTCAGAAACAGATACAAAGTGTTCTCAGAACGTACTCCGTATCAATTATGCCCATTAGTCCACATAAAATCCGTTGATGTGCAACATTGCTACTGTTGTTATTGTTTTCCTAAAGTGAACATCGTTGTCCGCTTGGTATAACTAAAATTACCCACTGGTCGTATAATATAAAATTCGCAGGTATAATCATACTTATAGGTATAGTATAACAACTGAAATTTGGCGCTGGTATAGTATAAGTAAGGTATAATTTAAAATTCTGGACTGGTATAAGTATAAGTAAGGTATAACAACCGAAATTTGGGGCTGGTATAGTATAAAGTAAGGTATAAGACCTGAAAAAGTGGTATAACGTGCACACTGCTCAGGAGTGACTGCAAGTCACTATTGAGCAGATTTAGGGCTATTTAGCAATATAAACTGAACGAAGTAGATGACA
>JASAMZ010007579.1:0-15373 GCA_030248115.1 Linhomoeus sp. GSCO2_2 | reverse complement strand
TGTGAAGAAGAGCGCCTGGCACGCTGGGAGAAGGTCACAGAAGAGCATGGCGGTCACACAAAAGAGCATAACTTGAGAGTTGTATGCGATGCAATTAACCGAAATTTTAACACCAAAAATCGTAAAGGTTTGTCAGTATTGTGTGAAAATATCAAGAAGATTGGTTTGGAAATGACGCAATGATGGCCAAATAAGTAGGGAACAGATACGCGCGCCACCCTGTAGATCCCATCGGCTTTGCAATACAGTACGGCTGAGTATGACACTGCGTCTGGCGCACATAAACTACATGAGCGTGGTCACTCGGGAGGGAAATTGAAATCGGAGTTTCGCTGCCAGAGCATTTCTCGATTTTCACGAGGACTTAGCGGACTATGGAATTGATGGCCTCACTCAAATTCTTGCCTCTAAACCATTTGTCTGCGTAGGTTCACCTTATATATTCGGGCGTCATACGACCAGTTGGTGCGGCTTTCGAAACTTTCAAAACACGCCACCGCAGAGTTACTGTAACACGTTGGAAAACGATCACAACTGCACAGAGCACAGATCAAACGCGTGAGCAACGAATGTTGTTCTGCCCGAGTACAACGAGAACTACTGCATGGCCGTCAGAAACGGGACCCTGTTCGTTGTGGCCATCGGCTGCAGCCGTGTACAGAAGTGACGTGGCAGCAGAACCAACGTACAGAGCTTCCGTCCCACACGTATTTAGCCACAGACGAATCGTAAGCAAAATCGTCGGATCTGCGGCTCAAACATTTTGAACGCCGTAGCTACCGTAACATCACTCTCCGCAATCATTGGTGGCGATTACTGTAATCACTCCGCGTGGCTAACAGGCTAAGTATTTCAAACATGTGGACGAAAGAAAAGCCTCAGTGTTCATGGCACGTGCATCTTTCAAAACAAATCCAGTGCGGTGTCAACACACAGCAAACAGAGACCACAGAGACAACACACCGCTCAATCATTGGAGATTTCATGTTTAACAAACACATCAATCATTCGCGAAGAATTTTCAAATCTGCCACACTACCGTAATTGTCACAAATTCAAATTCAAAGGAGCCGATTCAAATAATATCAGGTACGTTGACGAAGCGCCACTATTATTCCATGCTGACAAGGTATGTAGCTTGTTTAATCTACACGGCATGTTTGCCGCTTGAGCGGCGACAGTACAATGTTTTGACAATTCTTACTCTGTGCATGTCACAGCAGCATGGCATTGACCGGGAGGCTTAGCCCATGTTTCAAGGCTCATTTTGACTTATTGCTGGACAATTTCACATGGAAGCGACGACGCCTCGCAAACGAGCAGAAGGAATGAAGCTGGCTTCCTGGCTCTTCGGGCGATCAGTCAACTGGGCTTGACCAGATTTAGAAAGGACTAGAGTGAAGAGACTCTTCTCTCGCGGCTGCTGAAATTAAAGGGCGTCATTGCGGTTCTATATGAAGCGGCACTTTTATATATTCCAACTATGGAACCTTCACACACCTTCCTGACGGTTTCCACGACCGCCTTGAGCAGGCGGTAGGTGGCGCTGTGCGAAGTGGCGGAGAAGCCGCCCGCCGCCGCCTCCACTTCCTTCAGAGTGTGCAGTTGGATCTCCTGCAGCACCGCCTTCTGGTGGAACCCGTAGAGAAGGTGGGTCTTGTTGCCGTAGTAGAGATTGGGCCACTTGGCGCCTTTGTCGGTTCATCAAATACAAGTCGGTGGCTTGAAACAAATTCAACGTTGATCGGTACAAACTCACCAATCTGACTGGCCGACTTGAACTTGACGGGCGTGGTGGAGACGTCGACGCATTGGTACTTGTTCTCCTTGGCAAGGTAGCGGTACACGACGGGATCTCGAGACAGCCGTCTCCTACCAACTTCCTCCTTTGATTCATTTGCTGAGCTCGTCTCTCCTGTGCTGACTGACAAGCCTCCAAGGGCTGCTGCCAGCAGCTCCTGCTCATCTGAAGGAATCACTGGTCGGGTGGGATCCAATTATCAATCGATCAGTCGATCGATCGACTGGTCACCTTCTTCGTCCAATTCCTCGTCGTCATACAGGGCCGCGTCGGTGTATTGTCGAACAATGAGCCGTAGATCGCCATACTTGCACGAAAGCAGCTCGCAATATCGGCCTCTCTCCTTGTCCACCGGCGCAGCCACGAGATCGAAAATGTTCTCCAGCAGTTTCTCTGATAAAATAGGCTCCGACATCGCCTTGTCCATCAGGACCAGTTTGCCAACTCTTTCGATGTCTAACTTGTAGTATCCGCGACCCTTCACGACTGAAACGAATGCCTTGAGTAATACACTACAGTA
The DNA here is from genome assembly GCA_030248115.1 of Linhomoeus sp. GSCO2_2. Taxonomy (NCBI): domain Eukaryota; kingdom Metazoa; phylum Nematoda; class Chromadorea; order Monhysterida; family Linhomoeidae; genus Linhomoeus; species Linhomoeus sp. GSCO2_2. The sequence goes on along the minus strand of JASAMZ010007579.1, from coordinate 13,052 downwards.
TACATGTCCCGCAAGTTCTTCAATAAGCACCCCCCCCCCTGGGCGCTTAGTTTCAACCAGGGTAGGGTACTCTAGGAGGGGCGCTTATTCGAGGGGGCGCTTATTAGTTCGACCTCTCGTGAGTGTCATCATTCACCAAAGATGTCTCATTGTTGTGGAAGTTTTGTACATTTGCATGGATAATTGAAACTGTTGAGCTTTTGATCAAATACCTACGTACGTTGGTTGCTGCGCTATCATAGACAGCCTACCTTGGAATTAGGAATCGTCACAGAGTACGTACGATGACAGTGCTTGTATGTGCTTCTGGTACTTGCCAAAAGTGGGCGGCGGCCGCTGATTTAATTTTGGGGGGGGGGCATAGCTTATTTATTCAACCTCCCTCTAGGAGGGGCGCTCATTGGAGGGGGGGGGGGGCGTGCGGTTTATTCAAAAGCGGGGGGTGCTCTTATTGGAGGAATTACGGTATATTACTGCAATGGTGAACAGAACAGTACTGCTGTCGTCGCAGAAGCGGAAGAGGCGCTGAATGGCGCGTTGGGTGAGCAGCACGTCGAACTGCTGGAAGATCGGCCTCCCTCCCCTCTGCCGCCCCTCCCACTCGCGCAGGAGAACTTGAGCCTCCTGCACCACCATAAGAATAAAATGCTACGAAAATAAAAAAACTAATGTTTTGTCACCGCACCATTTCCATATTGTCAGGCCCAGTGGTGTCTCTGAGGTTCTCGCGATTTCGCTCCAACCTTACTGGCTGTTGAGCAATTTGTTCCCTTAGCTCATTCAGGCGTCGGCAGACAGGAGGATAGCCAGGATGGATAAACGCCCGCTGCTCAGGGTCGTCCGAGTAGCGGTCGAAGTTGTACCCGGCCTCTTTCTGCGGAGAATAATTAATTTGGCTTTTATCGTATCTTTTGTACTTAGAAATCGCTGAATTTCAAATTTTGGCTTTTCAGGTGGATACTAGTGTCGCTCTAGCTTGTTTTATTCATCTCGTTTAGTCATAGAGTATTTATTGTATTTCATGGTGTATTACACCATTGCTTACTTCAATTATTTACTTAACTTCAATCTCAATTTATATTATTTGCCTCGTTTTGTTAGCACTCCGACCCTAAAAGGGCGGAGTGCTATAGTCGGGGCACCGATTTCATAAAGTTTGTACCCAAGATTTCTCGCGCGTGTTCCGTCCGATTTGGACGCGGTTTTTTTTAATCGATAGCTCTCGAGGGATAGTAGGTGTGGACGGACCTTCGTTTTTTTCGCGTAGTGGGAAAATTTTGAAAAAATTCAAAAATTCGAATTTTGTAGTACATTGAAAAGCGTTCTCCATCCATAATTTTCGCAATGCTAGATCGATTTTGGTGATTTTTGGATATGTTATAGTCCTCGAGAATATCTAGCCCGGAAAAGAAACCTCAGCTTCCTAGGTGGTCCCACGCGGAAGTTATGAGCAAAAGAAAATTTCGGAGGTGTGATATTTCGGTGTAAAAAATCGAGTTGTGAGATTCCGGTGTAAAATCGTTCTAAGATGCAATTTCCCGGAAGCGCCAATCGATTTGCTTTCATTTGACGCCCGAACCGCCAGAATCGACCGTGTAGATCTCCAGAAACGTAGGTCCAACGACCGGCAATTTTGACCGATTTTTGACACTTTTCGACTTTCGGCTGCATTTACGCTCGAATGCGACTCTTTATGGCAAAATGGGCTGCACCACGTGATTCCCCGCCGAAAAGTGATACGGAACCGATTTTCAAGAATATTTTTTCGGCTACCGTATCCCCGGCCGCGTCCGAAATTCGCATTTCCACCTCAGTGGACAGAATCACAGTTGGAGTCGATACCGGTGCTTTCGAGGGCCCTGATTCCGAATATGGCACTCGTTTTGCGATGCGGACCAGGATTTGCGACTTTTCGTCGACAATTGGGGAGATTCGAGACACTACAGATTTGGCCAACTCTAGTTATCCTAACTTTCGCGTCGTGCTTTGGTTGCGTTGGTTCTATGCTTGGACTGGCTAAATAGGTACACAGGTAGTAGTAGCAAATAGGTAGATCGCTGGTCGTGATTCGATGGCTGATTGGCGGGGTACTTCTGCCATCGCCTCTGTTCCTCGCTTCTCCGTCGCTGCTGCGCTGTTGGCGCGGACGGTCTGTTGCGCAGCAGGCGACGCAATAACTCCATCTGCTATTCCCGAGTTGGGTCGGAGTGCTTCTATGCAGGGGCTCCTGCACGGGTTTTTTTTTTTTTTTTTTTTTTTTTTTTTTTTTTTTGTGTGTTTTGGTGGTGTATTTTATGTTTTTTTTTTTTTTTTTTGGGTGTTGTTGTTTGTGTGGTTTTGTTTTTTTGTTTTTTTGTTTTTTTTTGTTTTTTGTTTTTTTTCATGTAAAATGCCTAAAGGCAGAAAGGGGAATATGTTCCAAGTATGAAGCATGTAAAAGTAAGAGTATTAAACGATATTCCTATGGTGTAGCAAATGCGGCGCTTTGCGCCGCCCACCAATTTGTTAAAGAAAGAATAGTACCAGTATTGATTGAAAGAAAGCATTTTCGACTAAAATCATCCACACAAACTGCGCAAAGGTCACAACGACACGCTAGGATGTGCCGAATATGTTACCGCGTGTCGTTGTGACCTTTGCGCAGTTTGTGTGGATGATTTTAGTCGAAAATGCTTTCTTTCAATCAATACTGGTACTATTCTTTCTTTAACAAATTGGTGGGCGGCGCAAAGCGCCGCATTTGCTACACCATAGGAATATCGTTTAATACTCTTACTTTTACATGCTTCATACTTGGAACATATTCCCCTTTCTGCCTTTAGGCATTTTACATGAAATACTCTTACTTTTTGATTGGCGGAGCCAATCAACCCACGTTACCGATGTAGGCCACCTTGAGACACGACTGTAAAGGCTCTCGTACGAGTTTGACATATTTTGGTAACGTACGGGACGAGCACGGCAATTTGGTAACACGCATGCAGGGCCTCCTGAACGAGCGGGGGGCACTTTGAGGCTCGCACAACACGAGTAGAACATTTTGGGACACGTATGCGGGGCCTCTTGAGCGAGCGGAGACACTTTGAGACACGCACAAAACGAACAGGACAATTTTGGGACACCTATGCAGGGCCTCCTGAACGAGCGGGGGCACTTTGAGGCACGCACAAAACTTAACAGGACAATTTTGGGACACCTATGCAGGCCCTCCTGAACGAGCGGGGGCACTTTGAGGCACGCACAAACTTAACAGGACAATTTTGGGACACCTATGCAGGACCTCCTGAACGAGCGGGAGCACTTTGAGGCACGCACAAAACATAACAGGACAATTTTGGGACACCTATGCAGGGCCTCCTGAACGAGCGGGGGCACTTTGAGGCACGCACAAAGCGAACAGGACAATTTTGGGACACCTATGCAGGGCCTCCTGAAAAGCGGGGGCACTTTGAGGCACGCTCAAAACTTAACAGGACAATTTTGGGACACCTATGCAGGGCCTCCTGAACGAGCGGGGGCACTTTGAGGCACGCACAAAGCGAACAGGACAATTATGGGACACCTATGCAGGGCCTCCTGAACGAGCGGGGACACTTTGAGGCACGCACAAAACTTAACAGGACAATTTTGGGACACCTATGCAGGGCCTCCTGAACGAGCGGGGGCACTTTGAGGCACGCTCAAAACTTAACAGGACAATTTTGGGACACCTATGCAGGGCCTCCTGAACGAGCGGGGCACTTTGAGGCACGCACAAAACTTAACAGGACAATTTTGGGGCACCTATGCAGGGCCTCCTGAAAAGCGGGGGCACTTTGAGGCACGCTCAAAACTTAACAGGACAATTTTGGGACACCTATGCAGGGCCTCCTGAACGAGCGGGGGCACTTTGAGGCACGCACAAAGGGAACAGGACAAGTATGGGACACCTATGCAGGGCCTCCTGAACGAGCGGGGGCACTTTGAGGCACGCACAAAGCGAACAGGACAATTTTGGGACACCTATGCAGGGCCTCCTGAAAAGCGGGGGCACTTTGAGGCACGCTCAAAACTTACCAGGACAATTTTGGGACACCTATGCAGGGCCTCCTGAACGAGCGGGGCACTTTGAGGCACGCTCAAAACTTAACAGGACAATTTTGGGACACCTATGCAGGGCCTCCTGAACGAGCGGGGGCACTTTGAGGCACGCACAAAGCGAACAGGACAATTATGGGACACCTATGCAGGGCCTCCTGAACGAGCGGGGACACTTTGAGGCACGCACAAAACTTAACAGGACAATTTTGGGACACCTATGCAGGGCCTCCTGAACGAGCGGGGGCACTTTGAGGCACTCTCAAAACTTAACAGGACAATTTTGGGACACCTATGCAGGGCCTCCTGAACGAGCGGGGCACTTTGAGGCACGCACAAAACTTAACAGGACAATTTTGGGGCACCTATGCAGGGCCTCCTGAAAAGCGGGGGCACTTTGAGGCACGCTCAAAACTTAACAGGACAATTTTGGGACACCTATGCAGGGCCTCCTGAACGAGCGGGGGCACTTTGAGGCACGCACAAAGCGAACAGGACAAGTATGGGACACCTATGCAGGGCCTCCTGAACGAGCGGGGGCACTTTGAGGCACGCACAAAGCGAACAGGACAATTTTGGGACACCTATGCAGGGCCTCCTGAAAAGCGGGGGCACTTTGAGGCACGCTCAAAACTTAACAGGACAATTTTGGGACACCTATGCAGGGCCTCCTGAACGAGCGGGGCACTTTGAGGCACGCTCAAAACTTAACAGGACAATTTTGGGACACCTATGCAGGGCCTCCTGAACGAGCGGGGGCACTTTGAGGCACGCACAAAGCGAACAGGACAATTATGGGACACCTATGCAGGGCCTCCTGAACGAGCGGGGACACTTTGAGGCACGCACAAAACTTAACAGGACAATTTTGGGACACCTATGCAGGGCCTCCTGAACGAGCGGGGGCACTTTGAGGCACTCTCAAAACTTAACAGGACAATTTTGGGACACCTATGCAGGGCCTCCTGAACGAGCGGGGCACTTTGAGGCACGCACAAAACTTAACAGGACAATTTTGGGGCACCTATGCAGGGCCTCCTGAAAAGCGGGGGCACTTTGAGGCACGCTCAAAACTTAACAGGACAATTTTGGGACACCTATGCAGGGCCTCCTGAACGAGCGGGGGCACTTTGAGGCACGCACAAAGCGAACAGGACAAGTATGGGACACCTATGCAGGGCCTCCTGAACAAGCGGGGGCACTTTGAGGCACGCACAAAGCGAACAGGACAATTTTGGGACACCTATGCAGGGCCTCCTGAAAAGCGGGGGCACTTTGAGGCACGCTCAAAACTTAACAGGACAATTTTGGGACACCTATGCAGGGCCTCCTGAACGAGCGGGGCACTTTGAGGCACGCACAAAACTTAACAGGACAATTTTGGGGCACCTATGCAGGGCCTCCTGAACGAGCGGGGGCACTTTGAGGCACGCACAAAACTTAACAGGACAATTTTGGGACACCTATGCAGGGCCTCCTGAACGAGCGGGGGCACTTTGAGGCACGCACAGAATGAGTAGGACAATTCTGGGGCACGTATGCAGGGCCTCCTGAACGAGCGGGAGCACTTTGAGGCACGCACAGAATTAGTAGGACAATTTTGGGACACGTATGCAGGGCCTCCTGAACGAGCAGAGGCACTCTGGGGCTTGTACTGTATAGCGCGCAACCACGGTTGGGAAGAATAGCAGGCGACTGGACGAGATCCTGATTGATGGACGTTAGAGCGTGATCTGGAGAAGAAGAAGGAGAAGAAGGAGAAGACGGAGAAGAATTCACCCCCCGCCCGTGGGACAAGAAACGCGCCGCGATCCTTTTTGCGCCTGTAACTTTTGCTACACTGTACCGATTTTCACCAAATTTGGAATTTAATCTATTTATGATAAAGTCCTTTAGTGTGCCAAATTTCATCCACTTCCATTTAGTACAGCCCGAGAAACAAACATCGTGACGATGGGAAAAGGTGCGCGCGGCCTTCATGGAACATATTATGGTTTGGCGCTGCCGCGCCAACCATGATTTTAAGAAATCGCAGCTATCCAGTTTGAAACCTGCCCTCATATTCCGAATAACTTTGCCGCCCTTGCCGATTATGACGCCCGCATGCCCGTCTGGGACAGTGACCGTTTCACGATAATACGCACCCTGTTTGCGCTGTAGCTCCTGAGTTGTATACCACAGGTGGACTCTTTGCACAATGTAGCGCCATAGAAACTCAAGATACTAACTTCAGCGAGCTTTCTGATAGCTGGCACGGCCAGTTGAACTTTCGCCCGATTGCCCCAGATTCGCACGAGAGCTTCGGGCGAGTCCGGCGGATTTCGGCCGACGTGAATCCATACGGCGTACTGGTTCTGAATTGGTCGCGTTTTCCGCAACAAAGGGACTCTATAGGTTCAGTTATAGTGGAACCACCTTCAGTGCTTCTATTCGTCGGCCCTTCGTCCCAATTAGCCTTCCGATGATTTCAGCAGGTACTGTGAAACTTTCTTCGTAATGGGGGTTGTACCGCGGAGGAGCCGCGTTCTCAACTTTCGTAGCCTGGGGCGGAATAGCGGACGCCATGCTTCTTTTACATGGCGAGTTTCGCTCGGGCAGCGGTTGCAGACGTGTACTTGGCAAGCAGTCAAAGTTGCGCCGCTGGGCGGAGTGTATTGGGTTTTAGGTAGCGTCGGCGGCGCGGCGAGGGAGCGCGGTAAAGGGAGTCTGCCGGCTACCGTAGCCGACTATACAGTCGCAATTCGAGGCGCTTTGGAATTGGCCACAATTCCCACACTCGCAATGAGGTACATCAACGTAGGTGCTTAGCTTAGCTGCAAGGCTGGCGACCGATTCAACACCGCCTCTTCTGGTAACACCAGAACGGCAATATATACGCGGCGACCCTCTCTCTTTCGGCCTCTCTCTCAACTCTACTATGTATTGATCGGTCTTGTGCACTGTGGGCCGCTCAGCTGACATGACGCCATTCAGACGACTGACTCATCACTGCTCAACGGGGAGAGTTCCCGGGCAGCGCGCGCTCGGAAAATCGCTGCGTTCGATTAGAAGTTGGCGGTTTTCACCTGCGACGTTGAGCTGAATAGCTGGGTTGTGCAACCGCATGGTATAACTTTTGGCGGAAACGATATAGCCGATTTGCATGACAGTGTGACCTCGCATATCGTAGCTGATCTGGCACGCACCCGACCGCCTTTGGGACGTGCCCTGAACGATGAGCCAGAGAAGTCGCTAAAGCTAGCAGTGTTCGTGGCGAAGTGAAACGCAGTCTATGTACTTCGCTGGCGGCGGCGCGTCGCGACGGTTGGCTGTGCGCAATTACCAGTCTGATCGTTAACGTTGGTTACGGTACGGCAAACCACATTGGCGCTGCAAATTGTTCAGTGCATTTGACGAGACCAACCCCCGCCTCAATACGAGCCTAAGTTGTCAAGAGACCCTAGAGGCGTTTAGGAGGAAAGCGTCCAAACCGCCTGGTTTTTCGCGCATCGAGATGACTTCCACTGCAAGGGCCTGCATTCGTCAATTCAATCAGCTGCAGAGATTCTCCCGAGTTCTGTCGACTTCGTAAGTTTTCGCTATTCGCATACCAGTCCCATACAAATGGACACAGAAGTGGAAGACGGCTTTCGATTCAGTTGTCGCGCGGCCGCTCCACAGGGCGACGAGTTGGGTCGTGGAGCGGGCGCTGTAAGTGCTTGGAACTCGAGATTGAAAGGTTGGAATTTTGTGTAGAAAGTGTCGCATTATTGAAGGGCGGAGGCAGCGGTGGCGCCGTTCGCGACGCTGGCGGCACCTTCGGCAAGATGGAGGCGGCTCGTGAAGAAGAGTACTTCTACAATCTGGTGGGCAGCGCACAACGGAACACTATGACTTTGATTGTGGCACTTACGCTCTTAGTGATCCTATTTTCATCACCATCTGAATACGTACTCAGTACGCACGCAACCATACAGTGTTGTATTGGATCCCAGCAGTCGTTACAAAATCTCCTCCGCTTGATTCACTGTATCGATCTATTGATCGGCTTTCAAAGTACGTCCTATAGTAGGTGCTTACTGAAATGTGGTACCTAGTGCGCACTATTTGATGGTTGTGTACTGAGTAGGTACGTACATACTACAGTATTGAAGCCACTAACGTTGAACGGCATCCAACCATTGGCGCAAATATCTCGGCGGTGTGGGGATTTCCAAAAGAAGCTCCTTCTGCAGCCGATATTCGCGTTTCCAACTACTGTTCATCATCATCAGTCCTCTTGCAGCAAAAGTCGCAGCTGAAGGGCATGAAGGAGGACCTGGACAATGAGGTCAAGCACCACGAGGAGGACATCGAGCGTCACAAGGAGATGATCGCCAAGCACAAGAAGAGAATTCAGGAGCTCTCGCAGGAGGAGAAGCTGCTCGACAGCAAGAAATGAGCGATGCCAGATGCTGATTGGTCCCTGAGAGAAGTAGTGTAGAATGCATTTCACCGTAGTCCGAAAAACGCGCGTCACAGAGCTTGGACGCGCCTTTCTCTCTCTACGGTATCTATCAGAGTTGGCGGCAAAGCACACCCGGCATACATCCATTCGACAGTACTCGTTTGCATTCGTGGATGGCGTGCTCTGCGCAATACACTTTGGTTGAGCTTTCGACGTTACAATTGGTGACATCGCCAGGACATCCTTCAAGTCAACCAAAGTGTATTGCGCAGAGCACGCCATCCACAAATACAAATGAGTTCTGTAGAATGGTGTGTGCTGGATGTGCTTTGTCGCACTCTGATAGATACCGTAACCCGAGGAAGGCGAGTCTAAGGTCTGTGACCCTCGTTTCCGACTACGGTAATTGGCGAGGGTTTGCGGTCGTAGTAGTGTTTGGTACGGTGCTGTGACGTCGAGTTAGGCGTAGAGCGAAAGGGCAGCGTTTTGTTATTTGAATGGTTTCAATCGCGCATACATAGTTTGAATCTGTGCGAAGAGATAGCATTTCGGAAAAAGAATTTGTCCGCGTGACGGCACCACGACACAAGCGCGATAGAACACGACCGATTCACGGTGGAAGGATATTGATAGGATCAAACCAACTTGAGTACACAGTGGACAGAGTAACATGAACGCCAGAGAATCACAGATGAGAACAGTGTGGGGTTCGAAATACCATTGTGCGCAGAGTGCACGGGAACCAAGAAGGGCGCTCTACAGTAGGAAAATCGCGTCGCACACAGAAGACAGAGGCACGCAATCGATAGAACGTCTTGGCATCGTCGGGTAGAACTCTACTATACAGTGTGCATACACATGGTTGGCGCGAGAACAGTAGTATGAGAGGTCAAACGGCCTCTCCCGTTTCCGGGTGGCCCGTGTCGATTTTGACGGCGCTTCCGCGAGGAAACGACGACTGATAACCGTCCTGAAGTTCGCCATCTGACACGTCCTCGCGGAGTAAGAGAGCGACCCTGGGCGACGTCTGAAGCATCAAATATGCAGTCACTAACTCACAAAGTGCGCAAAAACAGAATCCATCGTCAACCGACCACTAATCGGGCCTACAGCAAGCGGGGCCTCGAATATTATGCCAAGCCAAGAAAGGAGAAGGGGGTAGCAGGGACGCGAATACACCATTACACCATGTGACCCTGAAATGGGGCGCAACTTCGCCGTCGAATGAAGCCAAAAGACTCCCCAATATCCAATTACTCGAGTCAGACTGTCGTCCAGCGAGTGCAGCGCTGTCCCTGGGGTAGGGTTGCGCTCCTGCGCGGTCAGCGCGTTGACGTCGGCGTTCTGCCGGTGGTTGCTCCAGCGGTGGTGGTCGCGCTGAGACCAGAAATTACGGTAGCTGCTGCACGCGCTCGCAACGATTTTATCGCACGGAGCGCGACGTGCGAAAGCGTGTGAATGGGAATTTAAAAGATTCGAAATCTTTGGTCTGGAAAGTAAATTTTTGACAAGTAGGTAGCTCGGAAATCTTGCCAAGTTGCCAAAATTTCTTTGAAAAGTTGTAAATTGACGAAGTTAATCACAAAATTGGTTTAGTCAAGCAGAAATATTTCCAAACGAACTGCAGCAAATAAAATCCTGACGCGCGTCGTCTTCGTCTCAAGCATTCATGTAGCAGCAAGCGAGGAATAGAAACGGCGGCAAGCGCAAACCACTGAACTGACGCATTGCACTCGCGCACCTGCATGAGTTGTTCAGTGGTGGTGAACAATCGCGCCAGAGGCTGCATGAACTGCGGCAGGCTGTCCATCAGAGTCGGGTTCACGGCATTCGTCAGCAGAGGCTTCATGAAGCTGCAAATGTGGACAATTCAATGCACAAATGATTTAAATCACAAAGTGCCAAAACCCTGTCTCCAACCTAGAGTCGAAGTTGTACCATTTGCGCGGCAGGAAGGCCTTGTCCCAGGGATTGTGCTGCGTCTCCTGGGGCGCCGCGTCGCCATCAGGCTACAAATGTAAGCGAATCAACCAGGCCATCCGGCACACGAAATCGATTAAAAAGTGAGCCCTTCAAACATCGTAACGGTGCATCGCAAATCAATGCTCACAGGAGGCAGTTCTCCAGGCCCGTTGGGCGACTGCAGCTCCTGCTCGTCCTCCACGCCATAGCTGAACGAGTGAAAAAATGTGTTTAATAACAAATTGTAGACATACATATTTCAAAAAGCCAGATATGCGTCAACACAGCCACTCAATCGCCTACACCCACCGAATATTCAGTGCCTCGACCATGACGCTAGAGAGACCGCCGTTGAAGATGACGGTGACGATGACAACCATGGATGTAGTACTGTAGAGGGCCATGCGCGCAGGCGTCGACGTGTTGCGAATGGCCAGGGCGAAGGCGATCGCCCCCCGCAGACCTGAGATTTAATCAATTTCAGGGGTACTGGCAATTCACGGAGGCATGTCGCAAATCAGAACCCTAGACACCTATAACCTATTTCTGGGGGGGGGGGGGTGGCACTTGTCACCCTTCCAATGTTCCAAAATTTACCAGATATTGTCGGTTTAACAATCTATACAATTAATTTGTTATTGTGTCGTGTCGACACAGACAGCCCTATCTTGAGTTGGGAATCGCGAAGAGTAGGTGTCAGTGCTACTCATACTCCACCTCTGATACTTCTACTGATACCTCCACCCACCCGAGAACATGAGCATGTTCTGGTGGTTGAGTGGGATGGGCGGCTTGCGTCCCAGGTTCATGAGGAACGACAGGGGGTAGATGTGCGCCGCCCGACCCAGCAGAATGGCCAACTGAGAGGAAAAACTACTGTCGATTTTGCACAAATGAGCAAATTTTCCAAATTCTCTCCTCCACTCACGAAGGCGGCCAGCACGAACCACCAGATGAACATTTGCGAGTGCGAGGTGAACATGGAGACGCCGATGTAGGTGAAGATGAAGTTTTCAGAGAGAAAGTTGACGATCTCGAAGAACTGCAAAGGTGTCAGAGGCGTATTCCTGGTAGTCACTAGTCTGTGTAACACTTCAACAAGTCTCTTTTAAAAAGCGGAGTGGTTTTGAGCTGTGAATTTTTACTGAGATTGTAGCAAGGCCCTTTCCGGTTTCGTGCAGCGTCTTGGACTCTCCTCGCGACTACGCTTTTTGGAGTGGTCTTGCTACGCAACATTGGTATCGCACGGATTTAATTTTTTACACCAAGAAAATCATCTTTTCAAACTAAATTTTAAAAAAGACACTGGAATCTAGCGCAAAACTACAGGTTAATTGTGAGCACGATTTGATGTTGGCTTGCAGTGAGCTATTCAGCGATGTCAAGACCGCCGCTCTCCAACGCACGAGTGCCAAGATATAACAAACCAAAATCTGCAGTTTTCATCGCGTTTTGGTTACTGTAGCCCTCTCATTGATCTTTTGAAACTTTTTGTTGTCGGATTCTTGCTCAGGAGGTCGAGCGCTTCATTTTGATATGCGATTCGACTAGGTTGATGAAGTATTGACTTTTCGCGGACATTACTTCGGGATACTGTAGCGCGCAATTTTCAAAACTTGTTATTATTTCGACGTCACAGTTCGCGAGAGTAGTCCGAGGGCTACCCGTCGATGTGTCGAACTCAACCCAGCCACGTCAGACAAGCGAGTTATTAAGCCCGAAGCAAGCGTGTCGTTTCCAGTTTTCGACGCGTTTTGGTTACTGTAGCACTCTGTTTAAACTTTTGAAACTTTTTGTTGTCGGATTCGTGCTCAGGAGCTCGAGCGCTTCACTTTGATATGCGATTTGACTAGCTGCGGTCAACTTTTGTCTTAAAATGGACCGCACTTTGGGATACTGTAGCGCGCGAGTTTAAAAAATTATTTCAGTTTTGAACACTCAGATGACGAGAGGAGTCCGCAGGCTACTCGAAGATATCTCAAACTCCTTCCTACGACGTCGGGCGAGCGAGTTATTAAGCCCGAAGCGAGCGTGACCCACGTACATACGCACGTACGTACGTACGTACGCACGCCGAGCTCTTGATAGGGTTCGCTCGGCTGAGGCCGAGCGAAAAAAACCACCAAACACACCTGTTTCGTCCTCTGCTGAGATTCCAGCGACAGATTGTTGTAGGTGTAGTGGGCCTGGCAGATTCCACAGAAGAGGATGGCTACGATGCCTAAAACACTCACTAACACACTACACCACACACTGAATAACGCACACTAACAACAACAAGCATACAAACAAACCCGTCAGAGACGCGGACTCGGCCACCAGAAACGACAGGTAGGACATGAGAAGGAACAGAGAGGTCTCCAGCACTGGGAACTCGCGGATCTTCGTGAATTTTGTCAGCAGAGCGTTGGCACAGCCGATGGCCGAACCTGGAGAAAACACGTACTGCTATGGTGCAAGAATGACAACTTTTGCAGAGCAAGGCACGAGTGGGCATCCTGAATTCCCCTCGCCCTCCCTCCCACCCACGTAGATCCCTCCAGTCCTTCCCCCTCCACCCTCCCCCCCCCAGTCTCCCTCTCTACAG
>JASAMZ010007578.1:0-48408 GCA_030248115.1 Linhomoeus sp. GSCO2_2 | reverse complement strand
GTAGTGTAAACTAGGGTTTATAGCCCGTTGATAAGACGTTGCAGCTTCAGAGACCGATGACGCGCAGCTGACGTGCTGCAGCTTCAGAGACCGATGTCGCGCAGCTGACGCACTGCAGCTTCACAGACCGATGTCGCGCAGCTGACGTGCTGCAGCTTCAGACCGATGTCGCGCAGCTGACGTGCTGCAGCTTCAGAGACCGATGTCGCGCAGCTGACGCGCTGCATCTTCATACACCGATGTCGCGCAGCTGACGCGCTGCAGCTTCAGAGATCGAGTCGGCACCTGACAAACCGACGGTTTGCGCCTCGCGTGTGCCGTGACTCGTGCGCCGTTCTTGGTCAGAAGACAAACTGACGTTGTGCGCTTCGCCTCTGCCCGTGACTCGTGCGCCGTTGCACCGTTCTTGGTCAGAAGACGAAATCTTCTCGACGGGCTGAGGGGCGTCCAGAAACTTGTGAGTGAAATTGATGTAGCCGTGTACGTAAGTGTGTGGTGCCGCTGAATTGTGTTCCCTTTCAATCCAGTACGAAGGCTATAAACAACTGCTGAAGCAGAAGGAGGCGTCTGACAGGTCTGAAGCGCGTCTGAGGGCGGAGAAAAGAACGCTGGAAGAGGAGATCGACCGGCTGAAGGTCGACTTCACAATGCGCGCCGTTGAACCGAATGCAATTCACAAGACCAAAGCGCAACTTCTTTCAGGCGATAATCGGTGAACAGCGACAGACAGTGACGGTCAACGTTGCGACAAATCCTTCGAAGGAGTGTAAACAGGCAGTTTCTACGCCGACGACAAGTGCCCAGAAGGTATGTCCGCAAGACATAGAAGCATGGCACGGACTGTTCCAACAGGGTTTCCATCCCATTCCATTCCAACAGCTGTCGTCCGTTCTTCTTCAGATGTTCAATATATTGAGGAGAGCTGCGCCAGCGCCTCTGAAAGAAGCTGTCTCGGCGAGCAAACGAGCGTCAAGTTCGAGGCAGGCGGACCTATCACCTTAGAGTGTGATCGACCTAATTTGGACGTCAGTGTTTCCCCAGTGGGACAAGAAAGAAGTAGACCACTCTCCGCTTCGTCAAAATCCACGTCTGACGACTGTCCAACGCAGCGCCAGCCAAGGTCAGGCGTCACAAGGGATAGCCTGCAAGAGAGCAGACGACATCAACTGGTCAGTCCAGTGCGTCGGCCCACTGAGACGCGTGAACAAGTCAGGCCTGGTAATGCGGAGCAAATGAAGCGTCGCAGGGGAATCCAGTACTCAGAGAAAAGGCCGTTGCTGCGAAGAGGTCAGCGGACGGCTTTGAGACGCTTGCAACTGTCAAACTGCACTCGAATAATGTCTTTGAATTGGCAGAGCAGCTGCTGGGTTCACACCACGCTTCTCCTCGGAGCGCCACCACTAGCACAAGAGTTGACAAGGCGTGGGGTTGCGACAAGTGTTTTCAGCTGTTCAATCGGTCCTACATACATGTACGTCTTGGCCAACCACTGGAGAAGCCATAACAAAGAGAAGCCATTCGGCTGTGGCCACTGCCACAAGAAGTTCGCACGGAGGCATGGGCTAAAGAAGCACTCCGCCATTGTCCACGACGGCGACTCCAACGCCATGGAGTGCGACTGGTCCTCACGGCTCATTCGGTGCGTCCAAAGCAAGAGGCAACACGCCCTGATGCACACTGCGAAGAAACCCTTCACCTGTCTCCACTGCCCGGCAACTTTCTGGCTGAAGCGCAATCGGAATGGCCACATCGTCAGAGTTCACACCAACTACGAGCGTCCACACCGCTGCGTAACTGCGATTACTCCTGCGTTGAGAAGTGCGAATTGACTCGGCACATTGGACGGCACTCCCCTGTTGAATGGTAGAGGGAGACTCGGTGCCAGACCGAGGGAGCAATGTTTGGCTGTTGTTTTGTGCTGGTTGTGTATGTGTCAGCGTCTCAGCGATGATATGACTGCCGTCTGCAAGTGAAAGGTCTGTTCTGGTATAATCGCACGTTGTGTGTGCTGCGTTCAACTTCTCGCTGTATCCCAGCAGCAAGGCAGTTGAGATGTGGACTCGGACTGAAACAGAACCACTACGACATTGCAAACAGTGCTGCAAAGTGCAGTATATGTATGGCGAACGTCTCACAAATGCAAACACAACATCTCAAGGCCAAGCGCGCGTTCACGCCGAGGTAATTCACCGATTTTGATTAAATACTGTCGTCAACCGAACGGAGCACTAGAAGAGGCGAGGTGAGCGATGGGCGTGTGTGAGTCGCCAAGTCGCTAGCCAGTTTCAGATGCAACCGCCGGTCTCACAAATGCAAACACAGCAGCACAAAGCCAAGCTCGCGTTCATACCTGAGTCTGATTTGTCATCTACCGCACATACCAAAACAGAGCATTTGAGACGCGATAAGCCATGCCTGCGTGCTCGCCAGCTTGAGCTTCAGCTGTACACGCAGAGATTAGGCACATACCTACTCCTGCTGAGTTATGGTAGTCGAGTCACCCAGCCACCAGCAGCAAGACGAGTGTAATCCTCCGATCGGTTCACTCGAAACGAGAAGCCGTACAGCGTTATTGAATCTACAATCGTGTCGTTAGAACTTGGGAAGGTTCTACGAGAGTCATGTCAGAAGGTGGGACAGGCGAAGGAGAGGGACGCCGGCAGAACGAGCGTCTCATGGAAGCGGCATTCGCTGACGGACTGAAGGGTGTTCAGCAGCTCGTAAGTTATGCACAGTGCACACTGCACACTAATTGACTCGTGCATTGTACCATTTGAGTGTGAGGAGCAATGGCTCTCCATTTCGTTCTAGTACGAAGGTTACAAACAACTGCTGAATGAGACGGCGGCGTCAGAGGCACGATGGGGAGAGGAGAAGCGAACTCTGGAAGAGGAGATCCATCGGCTGAAGGTCGGCGTTGCATTGCGGGTATTTGTCTTTGAACATCAGTGCAAGTCAACGATCAAACACAATATTTCTCGCAGGCAATAGTCAGTGGGAAGCGACAGACAGTCGTAATCGACGTTGCCACAAGTCCCCACAAGGCATGCAAGCAGTCAATTTCTACGCCGACGACACGTCCCCACAATGGAAGGAGCGTCAAGCTCGAGGAAGACGCACTGGCGACCTTTGAGAGGGAAGGGGCCCATTTGGACGTCAGTGTCTCCCCAGTGGAGTGGATGGAGCAAGAAGGAGACAGGCCGCTCTCCGCTTCGCCAAAGTCGTCTGGTGTTGACGGGTCAACGCAGGGCCAGCCCAGACCACAAGCAAGGGTTGATCTGAAGGGGACCAGAGGACAGCAGCTCGTTTGTCCTGTGGGTCCACCACCAACTGAGACGCTTGGGCAACTTATGAGACCCGTCATTTCGGAGCCAGTCAAGCGTCGCAGCGGAACTCATGACTCTGACGACACGCCACTGCTGGGAAGAGGTCAGCTAACGAGCCTTTCGATCATCAGTTGTTCGACCTTCTGTGACAAACCCATTCCTTTGAATTTGCAGATGCAGAACAGCAGGTTGAAAACCCAGTAGCTGCTACGGCTACTCGTCAGAACTCAACTCAACCAACAGTGGCGCACGACAAGAACTGGCGTTGCGACCAGTGTCTTCTGGCGTTCAATGGGCGACAGCTTTTGGAAAGTCACTGGACGACTCACACGGGAGTGAAGCCCTACCAATGCAGGCGCTGTCCCAAGAGTTTCCAGCAGCGGATTGGTCTGAAGGAGCACTCGGCGATAGTCCACGGCGCGGCAGCCGCCATGGAGTGCGACTGGTGCTCCCGACGAGTTGGGCGCGCTCGAAACATGACACGGCACGCCTTCAGTCATACAGTGGAGAAGTCGGTCGCCTGTCCTCACTGCACGGCGACCTTCTCGCGAAGGGCCGGCCAACGGCAGCACATCGTCAGAGTTCACACCGACGAGCGCCCGTACCGATGCGAGCACTGCGATTTCTCAACAGCTGGCAAACGGGCATTGACTATCCACATTGAACGTCACAAAGGAACACCCAAAGAAGCAAATCCACAACTAAAGGTTGGTGCCGTCATTGCTGCATTGTATTGCATGTGAAGCAGGTGCTTTTGTAAGCATACCGTAAAGTGCCGAATAGAGGAAGATCTCCAAATAATGGTAGTCTCCAAATAGTGGTAGGGTGTAGGGGCACATCGAAACAATAGTGGTAGGTCTCCAAATAGTGGTATATAACTTCCACTATCTGGAGCGATACCCTATATTTACGCATAAAGCAACACCACAAGTGATTGGAAATCGTCAACTGCCGATTGTTAAGCAATCTCAAGTCAAGATAGGTCGAAATTATAGAAGACCGTCTTATATTTGGTCATTCAAATGGACTGTGGTTGTTCTCAATAGTACAACTCAGAGGATTGAAACAATTGTGGTAGGTCTCCAAATAGTGGTAGTCTCCAAATAGTGGTAGGGTGTAGGAGCAGGTTGAAACAATAGTGGTAGCTAGCTCTATTCGGCACTTTACGGTAGTATCCATCTGTAAGTCGCTTTGATTGATGCGCTAACTTCAGGCGATCGCCAATTTTGGGCACACTATGTAGAATTTAGGTATGGTAGGTAGGCGTTGAAGTACAGGGTGGCCATAGCCCTGTACCGATCGTTCTAACGTCCACCCTCTCAACTTAACTCGCAGGCCATCGACAACGGTGGCGACCACAACGCGGTCGAAAGCCCCCTCTCGAGCGGTGTAACCACAGAAATCGTTCGCTGCTGGGACCGCCGCAGCATCGTCAAGATTGAGGTAGAGGTCTCCACTAGCGCCGACGTCAAGGAGGAGAGTGATCGAGCTCATTTGAACCTGAGCATCTCTCCAACGGAGTGGAATAGCGAGCAGAAAGAGATGGCGCCATCAGTCTCACCCAAACCAGCAATTGTTCAAGAGCCGACGCACTGTCTGCCAGACAGTGGAAACTTGGAGTCGGCAAGGGGGTCTTCGCCTGTTGGCGCGCCGCAGAGCCAACTGCTGGAGAAGGAGCAGACTGATCTGGAGTCAATGAAGAGCGAAAATGTAGTCTGCAATACTGAGAAGTCGAATGCTCCGACGTGCAAAGGTCAGTTTGCTTCTTCCAACATCATTTGCTTCTCGACTGATAGGTGCACAGTGAAGATTCCTAGCACTGACTTACCAGAGCAGCTGATGTGCTCCATTTGCAACTGGACGTCCAAGACGTTAGTCGGATTGAAGCGCCACTCCCTCCAGCAGCATGGGGACAGGCCGCATCTGTTCTCCTGCTCAAGAAAAGGCTGTCGGTATACCAGCACGAGGGTCGACGGGCTCAGTCTTCACAGGAGGACGGCGCATATCGATGAGGCGGATCGGGGGCAGTGCGACCTCTGCTCCAAGACATGCGTCTGCCGGAGAGCCTGGTCGAGCACTTGCGAGTTCACAGCGTGGAGCGACCGTTCCATTGCCCCCACTGCCTCAAGACGTACAAAGACAAGGGAAGTCGAGAGGTGCACATGTCCCAAGTTCACGGCCTCGGCGGGAGGAGCCGTCCCGTTCGCGACCTGGTTTGCGACGAGTGCTCGAAGCGCGTGAGTCGCGCCCATCACATGCTGGAGCACAGCCTCACTCACAAAGTGGAGAAACAACGACGTTTTCAATGCCTGCGCGAGCGTTGCCGTACTGTTCAATGCCTGCGAGAGCATTGCCGTTGCATTGCCTGGATTGCATTGCACATTGCAAGCCTCTCTGTTCTGTTGTGTCTCGCACTGCCGCACTGTTCGCTTTTGCAAGGCTCTGCTACGGTGCATTGCCGTACTGTTCAGGCAAGTGGCTGCGTTAAAGGCAGGCAGCAACAGGCGGCGCTGGCCGATTGCCGCCGCTGGCGTCCGGCTGGCGTCTAGGCGCGCGCGCGTGCTGAAGCGTCGCGTGGCGAAGTGCTAGCGAGGCAAGCGCGTGCTGAAGCGTCGCGTGGCGAAGTGCTAGGAAGGCAAGCGTTTCAGACAGACGGACAGACGGACAGACGGACAGACGGACGGACGGACGGACGGACGGACGGACGGACGGACGGACGGACGGACGGACGGACGGACGGACGGACGGACGGACGGACGGACGGACGGACGGACGGACGGACGGACGGACGGACGGACGGACGGACGGACGGACGGACGGACGGACGGACGGACGGACGGACGGACGGACGGACGGACGGACGGACGGACGGACGGACGGACGGACGGACGGACGGACGGACGGACGGACGGACGGACGGACGGACGGACGGACGGACGGACGGACGGACGGACGGACGGACGGACGGACGGACGGACGGACGGACGGACGGACGGACGGACGGACGGACGGACGGACGGACGGACGGACGGACGGACGGACGGACGGACGGACGGACGGACGGACGGACGGACGGACGGACGGACGGACGGACGGACGGACGGACGGACGGACGGACGGACGGACGGACGGACGGACGGACGGACGGACGGACGGACGGACGGACGGACGGACGGACGGACGGACGGAAGGACGGACGGACGGACGGACGGACGGACGGACGGACGGACGGACGGACGGACGGACGGACGGACGGACGGACGGACGGACGGACGGACGGACGGACGGACGGACGGACGGACGGACGGACGGACGGACGGACGGACGGACGGACGGACGGACGGACGGACGGACGGACGGAGGGACGGACGGACGGACGGACGGACGGAGGGACGGACGGACGGAGGGACGGACGGACGGACGGACGGACGGACGGAGGGACGGACGGACGGAGGGACGGACGGACGGACGGACGGACGGACGGAGGGACGGACGGACGGACGGACGGACGGACGGGCGGACGGGCGGACGGGCGGACGGGCGGACGGGCGGACGGACGGACGGACGGACGGGCGGACGGGCGGACGGGCGGACGGGCGGACGGGCGGACGGGCGGACGGGCGGACGGGCGGACGGGCGGACGGGCGGACGGGCGGACGGGCGGACGGGCGGACGGGCGGACGGGCGGACGGGCGGACGGGCGGACGGGCGGACGGGCGGACGGGCGGACGGGCGGACGGGCGGACGGGCGGACGGGCGGACGGGCGGACGGGCGGACGGGCGGACGGACGGGCGGACGGGCGGACGGGCGGACGGACGGACGGACGGACGGACGGACGGACGGACGGACGGACGGACGGACGGACGGACGGACGGACGGACGGACGGACGGACGAAAGGCCTCTTTGGCATAGTATTGAAGATTGGTGGAACACCTTGAGACTATCATGTCAATTGGGGGAGCTGAAGAGGACACATGCCGACTGAAGGAGCGCCAAGTAGAAGCAGCTTTCTTTGACGGACTGAAGGGCATTCAGCAACTCGTAAGCGCCACCCCCCAAAGGGCGCCCAAAGGTCTAGGGCGCGCCGATCGCGCCCTGAAGTTGGTGGTCGCGCTAAGCCTCAGCTGAGACCCGCCAGGCGCGACGTCGACAGAGTTTTAGTGCAAAATGTAAGTGGAATAAACACTCCCCCATCCAATTCACCGCCTGCTTAGGTCTGCTGTGCCCTTTCTATGCACTCGCTCAGTATCAGAGGTGGAGGATGGCCAGGCTTTCGGGGTGCACTCAGTCAGTAATTTTGTGGGGTGTACGCGCCACGCAGTCAGTAATTCTAGACGCCGGCCGGATTTACGTTGGGTGCACTCAGTCAGTAAAAGGGGCGCACGCAGTCAGTAAAAGGGGTGCACTCATTAAGTGCCGTCCCTTTCAGTTGACCTATGCACGCCGTTCTACGACCTAAGACGAGCGAGTCAGAGGCGTTTTCCGTTTTCACCGTCGGGCTACTCAACTCGCGACATTCAAACTTTTGAATCTCGACTTTTCTTAGCGGAATGATCACTACGTCGAGACCTATCTGTAAAGCCCAAGATTGCCTTCCTACGACTTTCCAACGCCGAGAGTTGAGAGCGTTTCTCTGAAACACCCGGTACATTGCGTCTGTAGAGCGATCGCATTCTATGCGACATGTGTCGTCAAAGTAGCGCGATCGTCTCATATGGAACCCCTTTGCACAGTCAACCAGCCAAAGCCAATTTCCAAGGCAAATCACCTCCCTCCCCTGAATCCGTCAAAGCCCCACCCAAGTTTTCAGTGTCCTTGTCTCTTCTACGCAGAGGTCTCGCCTCGCGCTCCCTCTCAAGTGGCGCACTCGCATAATCGGCGCACCTGGGCCGCCTGAGGGCTGGTGTAGTCGCACTTGGAGGGGCTGTGCTGACGTCCCTTGAAGCCGGCAGCCAGCTTGTTCGTTTTGCCGAAGAAGATCAGCGGCACGTCGTCGCGTGGGTACGACTCGTAGCGAGTGAATAGGGCGGTGGGTTCGAAGAAGCTCAGCAGCTCCTGGAATAGTCGGCAGTTCGGAACCGTGCGTGTAGAGCCGGGAGTATTGGGGGGGGGGGGGGGGGGGGGGGTACACCCCCCTCCCAAGTCCCCAAGTCGGAGGTGTACCCCCCCCCCCCTCCCCACCCCCCGCCCCCCCCCCATACCCACCCAGGTAGCTCCCCCCTCTCCCTGAGAAAAAACATTTAGCAAAATTTTTGCCTGCGGCACTATAATTTGGTGAACAAAGTGAAGTGATTTTTGGCATTTTTGGTCAGTTTTTGCAAAATTTTCTCATTTTATGGTACGTTTTTGCAAGATCTTTAGGTCGTTGACCCCCCCCCCCCCCCCCCTTACAGAGTCGAGTGGTACTATACCCCCTCCCCTCCGTCTGGACGGTTGGCACTTACACGTACCCGTCGAAACCAAACACGCCTACCAGGTGTTTGAAAACTGACCACCGGCCACCTCCACAGCACGCTGTGTAAAGCAAGCGAATTTGCGCAGAAGGGGATACGGCGCGGGGGGGGGGGGGCATGGCGGAGTTTGTATTAGTAAGTGTGTGCGATGAGGCGAGCGAGTGGATGCTAAGGCACAACGCAACCTTGAGGTCGTCCGCATAGAGCTTCTGAAGCAGTTCATTCTGCTTGCAGGCCTTCCCGAGGTAGGCGGAGCAGGCGGTGGTGCAGCTCTGTCCAAAGTCCCCCAGAATGAAGTAGCTCTCTGGTTGTTGGAAGACTGTCTCCTTGACTCGGATCACCTTCAAGTCCGTCTTCGTCACGACTGGAAGTGAAGTTGGAACGTGCGTCTTCACCACTGTGCCGCCGCATCACGTTTACACCAATACTCCTAATAGTACTGTGGTTTCCAATAAACTGATTTGCGCAGCGCGGGCGGGCTGGCGGGCGTGCGGGCGTGCGTGCGTGCGTGCGTGCGTGCGCGTGCGTGCGTGCGTGCGTGCGTGCGTGCGTGCGTGCGTGCGTGCGTGCGTGCGTGCGTGCGTGCGTGCGTGCGTGCGTGCGTGCGTGCGTGCGTGCGTGCGTGCGTGCGTGCGTGCGTGCGTGCGTGCGTGCGTGCGTGCGTGCGTGCGTGCGTGCGTGCGTGCGAGCGCGTGATTACGTGTGTACTTCACCTTATACTCCAGAGATACTCCTCCTACTTCACCTCTTCATCTCTCCTCACACTTCACCTCATCATCGCATTGCGGATACATTTATGTGCATAGCATTGATGCATAACACTTGGGTGCATAACATTAATGCTACGGCGCAGTATTCTGAGAAAATAGCAAATCTTCTGACACTCACAGGGGTAAACAATCTTGGGCTCTGGTGCTGGCATGACTTGCATGGCGGCAAAGTCGGCAACAACTCCACCCATAATCGCTGAAAGGCCGCTTAGCAGATTTTTTTCCGATACTAGGGAACTATGTGCCTTTTCGCGCAGTCAATAATGCTGTTCGTAGACCCCTCCCCGCAAGTAATGAAATTTTCAACCAGCTATCTATATTGTAGATCCCCTCCGACCAGCATTTTAGTCACTATGGGATACAATAGCTCCATTGTGTGTATGTTCGCTAAAGGAGAATTTAATCGTTTTTTGGGCGAGCTAAATTGTCGGCTCGCACGTCTACAGACACTGTGATGAGTGTGATCGATGTTTGGCGATTGCACTATCTCATGAGAACCCGAGCGCTCGAACTGGGGATATCGAATCAAACCGACAATCAAATCGCTAGAATGCAGTCCGCTTTTCGGTATGTACAGTCCTTTCCACTCAACAAGTCCGTTAGTCCGGTACCGTGTGGGGGCTCATCGGTCAGCAGTTCTTCCCCAAAGCAGACCAAAGCAGCGGGCGCGATTGCGAAAACCAAGAGGAGCATTGCCATTTCTGTTTGGGTACTGTAACAACTGGACAAACTCTGCGATTCGCCCGCAGTTCACAGCTCTGCCGATTGGCGAAAGAGGCGAACAGTTTCCGGTGCGAATCGACGACAACAACGACAGCAAAATGGTAGCAGCAGCATACGAGAATTGGGCGCCCGATCGACCAACGATTGTTGCGACGGGACAATACAACAAGAGTCCGTGCATTAATCACGTTGATAATTGATAATTGATCAATCATGCTGACAATGGGACGATTCCCGTCCCCCGCATTCCACCCGCCAGCGGAAATTGCCCTGTTGACTGTCAGCCGGCCATCCAGCGCGGACGGATCCGTCATTGCCGGATCGCTACGGACATTGCCTTGAATATCCACAAAATTTCTGCTTTTTCGGCTTCGGCAATCGTTTCATCATTCGGGAATTACAGTCATGACAAGGGAAGGCAACGGTTAGCGAAACGACAAATAATGTGACTCGCTCACTATAGGAAGGGGACAACGACGTGTCGACAAACACAATTCGTTGTAGGTAAACGAAATTCCGTGGTGTCGCGCAAGGTGTACGTGTGACCGGGAGAACCCGCCTTCAGGGAAAACTCGGATATCCTGGTTTTCACTGAGTGGGTTAGTGAATAACCGGATATCCGGGTATTCACTGTCAAGTTAGTGAAAACCCGGATATCCGGGTTTTCACCGATAGGTTAGGGAAAACCCGGATAATGCTCCGATATGCTCAAAATCGCGCAATACACTGCTATAACGAATAATTCTATTGCCTGAAGGTCGTTTTAGTTCCTTCCAAATCAGGCTATGCTTAGGCTCGCCCTGCGCCCACAGTCCACAAGAGTCAGTCGGCGTCGCAGTCTGGCGGGTCGAAGCTTAGGCTTAACGCGACCGGTGACCGACTTCAGGGCGCGCGGAGCGCGACCTGAAGTTGGTGGTCGCGCTAAGCCTCAGCTGAGACCCGCCAGGCGCGACGCCGGCCGAGTTTTAGTGCAACCTGTAAGTGGAATAAACACTCCTCCATATATGTAATTCACCTCCTGCTTAAGCCGGCTGTGTCCCTTCCCTGCTAGCGCTTGCGACAGCTTGCAAATTGTAATCGGGATGCACATCCCCAGTATACTTAGCCGCCTGTTGAAGTCAGACGTGCCAATCGGCGGCAAACATTTGGCAGTGCGAAAAGGCGGCTCGGCGAAGATGCAATGTATTACGTAATAACGCACGTATCGCACTCCACGACGCTTGTTTCGCACAACAAACAACGCGATTTGCGTTTCTAACGCACTCATTTCGTGGCCAGTATTCGAAGCAATAGGAGCCTCGATTTCTAGACTATTACCTCGTAAGGGTTAGTGAAAACACAGCTATCATGATTTTCACTAACCTCCCACGAAATCTAGCATATCTGGGTTTTCACTAAACTTTCAGTGAAAACCCGGATAATTTGACATTACCAGTGGATATCCGGGTTTTCACTACCTAGGTTGACCAGTGAAAACCCGGGTATCCGGGTTTTCACTGGATCCGGGTAGTCACGGTAACATACGTACTTCATTTTGGCTGATGTTGAACAATGCCATCATTTGATGTTCAATTTGAAGGTCTAATTTGAATCGTCTCTACCGTTTAGGATCCCAAAGTTAGAGTCGGGCACAGTTGGCGGGACGCCCAATGTGATCGATTGCATCCGAGCAAAATTTTCTCCACTCTGCGGATTGCATCATTGGATGGTCGGACGGGAGCTTTTCGACAGAAAGCTGAAGATGCCGGAATTAGAAGTGGAAAGACTGCATCTTTACCTTTTCGCGGATGCAGTCCGAAAATCGGCCAGGTCCCCCCATGTCCCGCCCCCCCCCGCTATTTGGCGGGGGGAGGGGGTTAATGAGGTAACATCAAAAATTTGTTGCTGCCGCATGAAAGAGCACGTCGAGAGCTTTCACCTGACGTGTCGATCGCCGCTCTACGACGTAAGACGAGCGAGTTAGAACCGTTTTGTGCTTTTGCACCTTCGAGTTACTGTAACTCGCGAAATTCAAATTTTTGAGTATCGACCGATGGGAGAACAAATGATCAGTGAGTCGAGAGGTATCCAATAAGCTCGAGATCGTCTCTCTACGACGCAAATTGAGCGAGTTAGAGCGAGTTTTAGTGTTCAAATTGAGCGAGTTTTAGTGTTCAAATCTCGAGAATGGCGTTTCCCGTGGTGCGTGTTTGCGTAGTGTTAAAAATTGTTGCTGCCGCATGAAAGAGCACGTCGAAAGCTTTCACCTGACGTGTCGATCGCCGCTCTACGACGTAAGACGAGCGAGTTAGAGCCGTTTTGTGCTTTTGCACCTTCGAGTTTCTGTAACTCGCGAAATTCAAACTTTGAGTTTCGGCCAATGGGAGAACAACAGTGAGTCGAGAGCTATCCAAGGTGCTCAAGATCACCTCTCTATGACGCAAGACAGACGAGTTACAGACGTTTTGCGTTTTAGACCTTCGGGTTACTGTAAGTCGCAAAATTCA
Source organism: Linhomoeus sp. GSCO2_2 (assembly GCA_030248115.1). Taxonomy (NCBI): domain Eukaryota; kingdom Metazoa; phylum Nematoda; class Chromadorea; order Monhysterida; family Linhomoeidae; genus Linhomoeus; species Linhomoeus sp. GSCO2_2. Next base: position 35,648 of record JASAMZ010007578.1, on the reverse strand, counting down.
ATTTTTTTAGTTTCGACCAATGGGAGAACAACTGATCAGCGAGTCGAGAGCTATACACTGACCTCGAGATTGTCTCTCTACGACACAAACTGAGCGAGTTAGAGCGATTTTAGTGTTAAGATTTCGAGAATAGCGTTTTCCGTTGTGCGTGTTTGCGTAATTAGAAAACATGCCGCCGCATGAAAGAGCACGTCGAGAGCTTTCACCTGACGTGTCGACCGCCGCTCTACGACGTAAGACGAGCGAGTTAGAGCCGTTCTGCGTTTTCGACCTTCCGGTTACTGTAACTCGCGAAATTCAAATTTTTGAGTCTCGACACCGGTCATGACTAATGATCAGTGAGTCGAGACCTATCCGTAGAGCTCAAGATCGTCTCTCTACGACTTTCCAACGCCGAGATCTGAGAGCGTGACGGACGCACGCACGCACGCACGCACGCACGCACCCACGCACGCACGCACGCACGGACGCACGCACGCACGCACGCACGCCGAGCTCTCGTAGAGTGTCGCCCAGCTGAAGCCGGGCGAAAAAATGTTCTGGGTTCGACGGTTGGTGCTTCCCACATGGCGATCGAGAGTCGAGACTCAGGTTGAAACAAATCGATTTGCGCGGCATTTGTTCAAAACGTCTCATGCATGTAAACACAACGTCACAAAGGCAAACACTGATTCACGCCGAATAGATTCGGTGATTCTGATGTAACTTCTGACATCTGAGAAACAGAACAGTTGAGACGCGATACGCTATTGCCCCGCGAGTGGTCCAGTCGCCAACCAGATCCAGATATACGCAGAGATTTCATAGATCTCCTGCCTGAGGTGACCAACAATATCACGACGCGACGCCTTCGATCATTTAGATTATAAGGAGTCTCGTAGGCTGTCTAATCATTAGAATAGGGAACCCATCTAGAGGGTAGAGGCCATCATGACTTCAGGTGGTGGAGTTGAAGACGACGTGCGCCGACTGAAGGAGCGCCGTATGGAAGCGGCCTTCTTCGACGGACTGAAGGGCATTCAGCAACTTGTAAGTCCGGGATACAACGGTTGACTCACTGTAGTAATCTTGTGAAGTTCTGAGTGCGACTGCCCCATATTTTCAGTACGAAGGATACAAAGAGCTGCTGAAGGAGACGGAGGCGACGGAAGCGCGATTGAGAGAAGAGAAGAGAGCACTGGAAGAGGAGAATGCCCAACTGAAGGTTTGCGACGTACATATTGTTGACTGTACCGGTACATAGGAATCGCGTGAAAATGAGTTTAATCTATGTACTTATGCGCACTTGCAGGCGATCATCAGTGAAAGACGGAAGGTGGTAGCCGACGTTGGGACCAGCCCGCATGAGGTTAACCCAGCCGAGCTGTGCGCCAATGCGCATGCCTTGCCCGACGCTGGCAAACAGGTAAACATATAGGTAGTACTTCACGCCCGTTCTCTCAACTTGTCACCTCGCTCGCAGTCTATCGACAAAGGTGGAGGCACAATTGACCGCCGCTTGGACAGTCGTAGCATCGTCAAGGTTGAGGAGGGGGAGGGGGTCGCCCCTCCTGCTGCAGTTTTCGAGAAGGCTGAGGAGAGTGGTCGACCTCATTTGGACATGAGCCCCTCTCCAGTCGAGTGGACGGACGAGCGGAAGATGACAACATCTGTCGTCTCAACAGATCGGTCGAGTGGTCACCAACAGACGTCCTGCCTTCCGGAAAGTGAGCGTCTCAGGTTGGCAAGAAGAGGGTCTTTGCCCGCCAGCGCGACACCCGAGCAAGCTCTGGAGAAGGGGAGGGACAGTGTGGAGCCAATGCAGAGCCTAAGTGGAGTCCTCCAGTCCAGGAAGTCAAATGCTTCGATGAGGCAAGGTCAGTTCGTTCTTTTGTTCAGTTCAGCTGCTTGTCGAATACACACTGGCAATGAGGCAATTGTTTAGCACGGACCTTGGAGAATCTGAGGTGTTCCATTTGCAACTGGGAGTCCGCTACGCCCGTGGGGTTGGAGCGCCACTCCCTCCAGCGGCATCGGGACAATCCGCACCGTTTTGCCTGTTCAAGAATCGGGTGTTGGTTTGCCACCAAGAGACACAGGGATCTCAGTCGTCACAGGAGAGTAGTGCACGCAGAAGCGACGGGCCGGCGCCAGTGCGATCACTGCTCCAAGAGCGTTGGTCGGCTGGACAACTTTGCCGATCACTTGAGAACCCACACTGGAGAGCAGCCATTCCAATGCTCCCAGTGCCTCACGAGGTACAAACAGAAGAGCTCGTTGAAAGAGCACGTGACCAGAGTTCACGGTTCCGGCAAGTCGACTGCCTCCAACTTGGTATGCGATTGGTGCTCGAAGAGCGCTCGTCGCGCCAGAGACATGTTTGATCACATTCTTACTCACAATGTGGAAAAAAAAGCCTGCCCTGAATGCTCTGCAACTTTTCATCGACCGAGGGTCCGGAATCGTCACATCGTCAGAGCTCACACCGACGAGCGACCGTACCGTTGTATGATCTGTGACTCCGCAACCGTTGGGAGGTTTGAGTTGGCGCAACACATTGGTAGCATGCACACCCCTGATAAATGGTAGAATGCAGTTCTATGTGTGGGGTATGCAGCAGGGAAATGACTCGCGGAGGTACCGTAGATACCTGCTGAGCAGCAACGTCTGCCAAGTCGACTTGGTTCAACACTGAGTGCCCTTTACTAAGCGGATTTAAGTGTGTAGGAGCTCCTGCACGTCTTCTTTTGGTTACAATACTCTCATGCAGTCGCAACTGTGAGCGTGTGGTCAGTAGTTACATACTTTGTTTGGCTTCTGCGGGAAAGATTTACGGCACGTGTTTCGCGCATCGAAGTGTCGCCAACTCTGATGACCTCACAGTGACAACACTCCTCAAAGCCAAAGAGAACAACTTCCGAGCCAACCCCAACTCAACGTAGCCTAACGCATGAGCGTGCCAAGAGACGCCTCAGAACTAGCCACCGAATCTACACCACTGTAACCGCTTAGTGTGAGCAGTGAGCGCGAACGGACAATAGTACTGTGCTAAACCGAGCGAGTTTAAGGAAAGGAAATTCGTATGTCCTGTATCCGGCTGCTTGTCGTTCTTCGTCACTCAAAGAGCCCCTTGGTACCGTAGTCGACGATGAGGGGCAGGCCGTACTTCCTCTCCACGTAGCTGGCCTGCGCCTCGGCCGTCAACAGGGGCACACACCAGCCTGCAGGAATTCAAGGACAGTCAGTCACGCAAACGGAAAGAGTGCGTTGGATACTGTATACCCCCCCCCCCCCCCACCCCCCAATACCCCAATAGCTGTTGAGCGCGTATGCGGCTTACCCGGTCCGTGCCCCTCCTTCAACAACCATTGTCCAAATGGTAGTGCAAGTACGCATGGTTTATTCAATGTACCAAAGCGCAGTTGTATTTAGCGTGCGTATGTAGCCATGTACATGTCTAAACGCATGCGTTTCACACACCGATGTTGGTGGGGAAGGGACAAGGCTTGAGCAGGCAGTTCTCGTTGTCAGGCAGACAGCGCTGCGCGAAGTCTGTGGGCACAGATGGGGTTTCGCAGTCGACGCTGGGATTGCCGCCTCCGTAGCGCAAGTAGCAGCGGTCGCCGATGAACCTCTCTCCACTGATCGCTGCAAACAAATAAATGCGTGCAGTGCAGTGACTACAATCAACGGCAATTGACAGTAAGTAAACGGAGCAACTCCACTTCAAAAGTACTTACGACTGTCGCAGTAGGCGCCGCTCCATCCCTCGTTGCAGACGCAGTAGGACCCGGTGACATTGGTATAGTGGCACTGGCCGTGGGGACCGCAGGGAGTGGGCGGATGCACGCCGTCAGGCTTGACGCACCAGTCGAAAGCTGCAACCGAACAGTTAGTAGGTATTCTACTCAATTCGCTGCGAAGTCCTCGTTCCACCCACGTCTCTCGCATCGGCCCCCTTCGTGGGTGTTGGGGCAGTCACAGGAGGGAAGGCCGCCGTTCTCGCAGCAGCCGTCCAGATCGGGATCGGTGACTGCCTCGAAGTTCACATGTGTGCTACCCCTCATCCGGAGGAAGGAGGCGCGCGGGATGGGATTCATAGACCGCCGTCGCTTCAGACTTGAAGCTGAGGCTGCTGGGACGCCGTTCCGCCGCTCGAACGGCACGCACCACCCTATGGGATCGGGACAGGGCAGGAACTGACAGTCGGAGTCGTCAGGAAGGCAACGATAGCTGAACGGAGGAAGCCGTTGCTCAAAAGAACTGCTACACAGTACACAAGTCCATAACTACAGCATTGAAGTGCACATATGAAAGGTGTTCAAGCCTGCAACTCACACGGTGTCGGGATCGAGGTCAGGTTTGCCGACGCAGTCGCTGCTGGGGTCGGGCGTGTTGTATCGGAAGGTGCAGCGCGTGGAGAGGTAGACGTGGACGAGATCGGCTGCAGTGGAGACGTCAGGTAGTTTCGCAGATCGGGTGCTTCAGAAGCAACTGAAGTGACCCACGAATGTCGCATTGAGTCCCACTCCAGCCCTTGCGGCAGAAGCAGACGGAACCGACGGTTGGGTCGTACTGGCAAGTGCCGTGCGGACCGCAGCTGATGTTAAAGCTGCACATGTCGACGGCTGAACCAAACGGGGTGATGTCAACGCGTCAGAGGACGTTTGCATGGCAGTCTCAATGGCTCACGGGTCTCGCAGCGCAGCCCGGTGAAGTTGGGCGGGCACTGGCATTGGAGTTCGCCACCGTTCAAGCAGCAGGTGCCGACTGCAGAGAATAGTATGCTATCAGCGCCTCGTGATAAAGACACTTACAACGTGCTTACTGGACAGCTGGTTGCACAGTTCGGTGGTGACGTTGAGTAGCTGGCCGAAGTCGTTGATCAGGAACACGCGCCGTTCGCTACCCGCCACGCGCCGTAAGACATCCTCGTCCACACCTGTGTGGAATAACGCTGACCTATGTAAAGTGCTCTCACCCTCTTTCTCTCCTCATGCAAGGCAGAGAATGGCACAGAGGCACCAACCGTTGCCGATGCCCAAGGCGAAGACGGTGATGCCTCGTCTCTGGGCTTCACGTTGGACGGCGCCCACATCAGTGGTGTCGCTGCCGTCCGTGATGACGAACATGACGTCGGTGTTGAGACGCCTGTTGCCCTCAGCCTCGAACACCTTCAGGCCTTCACTCATTCCCTGTAGATAATGGCAGTTCTCCTTACTATAGCATTCATGATACGCGTTCATTTGCACCACAAACAGAGGCGATGTTGGTGCCGCCGCCGCCGTATGAAGTGGAGCGGATTTCCTCCTGGATCCGCTGCTTGGTGGCAAATTGGGCCAGGGTGAATTGGAGCTGGGCGTCGTCGTCGAAGGTCACCATGCCGATCTGGGACGCCTGCAGGAGTAAAAGGCATGGAGAGACACAAATGTGTACACAGTGCACACTTTGCCTGAAGTTCTGAAAGGCTCTGAACGCTTCTGAAGGCTTCTGAAGGCTCTGAAGTTATGGGTAGTGGGATTGTGAACGCACGTCGGGGGCCGGCCCGATGTCTCCGATGGCCTCGACGAAGTCGGAAAGGAACCGGAGGCTGAGCTCGAAGTTGGGTCTCGTCACGCTCCCAGACTCGTCCAACACGAACACCAGGTCGATGGGGCGAGAATGACACTGCACCGCCGACTCTGACACAGAGAAGAGATTAGAAGAGAAGGCCTGAGCTCCACACGGAACGGATCTATTGCCTTTCGGTCGATGCTAGAGCATACTCCTATGTAATTCTTGTAACTGCAGTTACATGTCGGATGCAAGCCGATTTGGCGCATATGTACCACCTGCAAAACTCTGGAATTCCTGCTCCCCGAATTCAAGGCGTTCCATGCTATGGTCGTCAACTTACCAACAATGATGATGGACAGCAGCAGCGAGGCGGCAAAGACACCAACGGAGAGAAGGACACGCATGTTGTTGCACCACGAAAAGCCTCTTTTGCTATTTCGTTGATTGGAAGGTCTAAGGCAAGTCGCAAAGACAATTGGCCAACAATTGAAGACAACTTGAACTTGGTGTCTGGTGGATGTCGAGGTCGCGTTTGTCGGCTTTATAGCGAGCTGACGAAGTTGTTATGCGGGCGATTGCGAATACAGTGTTCGGTCGCACGTGGGAGGGGGGAAGGACTTTGGACGGCCAGTCATTGGCGCCGACGGCCTGACAACGGCGTGATTAGTGGGGTGCGTACCGACCTGAGTGGGAGCGACCGGTGGCAGCATGTCGAGATAACAGCGAGCAACAGCGCACGTATCAACCTTCTCGATTCTCGACAGACAAGGCTTAGAAGGAATTAAACCCTACAAAACTTCTTTGCGCGATAAACGACCTACGCAAACTTTCTCGCCCACATCGGCGCGACGCTTATCGAGAAAGTCTAGCGCACTTTCCGTACTGATTACAGTATCCCCTCATGAGTAAGTAAGGAGGCAGGCACGTTTGATGGTAGGTATCGCACGGGCGTAGTCGCACGACAGTTCAACATGACTCGCAAGAATTACCGTATCCTTTGTGTTGTAATTGTAAATCCGCGCCTCGCTGTCTAGCGGCTGTCTTGCGCGGTGAACTGAACTGTTAGGTGCACACAACACAAATGTTGAAGAAAGTGTGTCCAAAATACTGTTATTATTGTCCTAGGGTTGTTCGAAAATCGCGTCACTCACTCTGCCACTCATGGAGTGGTTTTGCGGCTGTGGAGAATGTTTTGGTCCGTTGAATTTCTTTGTGAACGTAGCGCCACGCAGTGCCACTTCACAACGTTACATTTTCAGCCTCTCCCGAATCTCTAGAGAACCACATTGGATTGGAGCACTGCAACGGCTATGGGCCCTTCGAGTGTCAGCGCTGCAGGGATTCAGGGGAGACAAGGGGCTTTCCCAGCGTCTATGGCTTCCTCGCCCACTGCAGAGAGAGTCATCCAAGGGAGAAGTGTGCCTACGAGCTCGTCCAGAGGCCGACGGACGAAGCGAAGAAGAAATTCTTCCATTTCACACTCTTCAGTTGTCTTCAGGATCTGAGTGGAAGAGACACCTTCGTTCCAAGCAGCTCTCTTACATTGGTGCTGCTTCATAATCAACTCTGAGATGCGAATTCGCCACTGAAGAAACACCATTTTCTTTGAGAGTTGCATTCGTTGCCGTTTGCAATTCAGGCGCGCGACGAAGGCAGCCCAGTGGAAGTGAAATGCGGCCCGTTCCTTCAGCAACAGTACTCAGCCGACGACTCCAACGCGCAACCCTGCACCTCTGCCATCGTCTACGTCGGGAAAAGCGGAGACAGTCTTGAGCAGCTCTTGGATGGAACCCGCTCGCGTTTGGCAGCGCTTGATGACGTTTCGCCAGCGGCTGTCGCAGAGGAGAATCCCAATGTGGTGCGGCGCAATCTTACGCCGCGTTTTGAACAATCTGATCGGTGTAAAACGAATGCACGCTTCAGGGAATGTCAACTTCCCCCTCACCCGAGCCGGTGGTCACAACGGAGGACTACAAGCGGAACGCGAACCGCCGTTTGGCCAGGCGTCGGAGAACTCTAGGTGGTCGACGGCCCTCCAAGGTCTACAGATGCGACGCCTGCGGCCACGAGATCTCTGGCGACGGCTCACTTGCCACCACTCGCCATGAGACGATGCAGCACGCAGCCAGAGCGCACTTCAGCGACAACAAGCTCGTCAAGTGCACCCTCTGCACCTACGGTGTGCCTTTCATCAAGGTACGTAACCTGTCAACAGAGTGATTGGTTTGCCCGCCTGCATGTTGCGCTCTTCAGTCGCGCGTGCGGCGTCACCTCCAACTGAAGCGCAAAGGAGAGTTGGACAGCGAGCGACCAGTCGACAGCTACATAGACGAGAGCGAGAAGCGGCGCAGGCGGCCGGAAATCGAGAAGGAAGCCGACAGACTCTTTCCCACTTTCGCCTTCCTTTGGCGCCACAGAAGGCAGAGAGAGAAGACGAAGAAGCCAGTGGCAAGCGCAGACGAAACCGGACAGAAGATGTTGGAGGAAGGCCTTGGACTGACGATCGACTGACATAAACTGAGAGTGCGATCGCTTTCAACTCGACGTCGCGACTAGCCAGAACCGTGTACCTACTGTGTAGTGCTCGTTTGTGCTTGCTTAGTGCGTTACCGATGCTATACCGGGTGTTCGATTGAATCAACAGAAACGCGTTGCCATGCAATGAGCATTTGATGGTTGTGCGGCGTGAAATTTGCTTTCTGACGTCGCCGATTTGCACCGGCTATGTGTAGGTACAGTGCGGTTACTCCTTTGTCACCCATCCCACGGTAGCAGGCAAATTGAAGTGGGCTTGTCCTTGTCAATAGGTCGAATTTTCAAATAAGGTACGGTAACCGATGGCAATTCAAGTTCAAACATAACAGTTGCATGTTCGACCAATCAGGAGAGAGTCGGTGAATCAATGGTCCAATCAACAGCAAGTGCAGACGACTCCCCGCTGACAACGAGGATCAAGTTTGCGCCACGATGAATTCGTTCATTCATTTTGGTTCTGAAACCTTGGAAATCGAAATTAGTTGGACGGTCAAGGAAAAGAAAGTTCGCTTCTGAAATGGTTGGAAGCAAAATGGAAGGTCGGCTTGGCTGCCCAACCGATAATGGCAACCCATCCCAAAGTTGGGAGTGAACGGTAAGCTGCCATCTAATAACCATTTCAAGAAATTTTCCCCTTAGTGGGGTGTAAGCTCAACCCGATAATGCTGATCGATCATAGCCATAATGTTTTTATTTTAATGAATTCTTGAATACTGTTCCAATTCTAAGGCCGCTGACGACGACGACGCGCCCTCAGTCCGGCGGGCCGTCAACGCTCCCGGCTCTCCCATTGCCCGAAGCGGATTCGGCAGCGTCTGGAGGGTGGCTTTGGTCAAGCTAGAGATCCGTCGCCACGGGCCTTTGGCATCGTCAGCACAAAAACCGCGCTGAAACTGACGGTCCGCACGCTCAGGCAGACAGACGCCACGAGCTTGAGAGAGGTTGAGCTGGTGCGCGCCTACGCGGTCTCCGCCACGTGAACATATGCAGAACTCTCTACTGCTGCTAGAGAATGCTGCCTGATCATCAGATCTGCCGAACGCTCTCGCTGTGGCCTGCTGGCCGACAAGCTCAACAGCAGATGGGCAAAGGGTCGCGCCTGTCTGCCCCCACTGGAGGAGAAGTTGGCCCAATACCAGCTGCTCGGGGCGCTCGACCACCAGCGCCAACGCGTCGGACACGACTGCACGGCGAGAACGACTGGAGGGTGAAGCTGCCCGCAGTTGTCGTCCTTTACTCAAGCAGCTTGTTGAACGACCCCTGCCTGGTCACACAGCCTTAAAGGGCGCCAGACCTCTTGCTGGGCACCACCATCCACGGAGCCCGAATCGACATTTGGGCGGCCGGCGTCGCGTCCTACTCTTGAAGACGCTGAAAGGCCGACTGCCCTTCCGCCACTCGTGCTCGGCCATTCTGCTGGGGGCATTGCCATTGCCAGATGGCTGGGCCTGCTAACCGGTCGACAGCTAGCAGACATGCTACCCCACGGGCAGACACCCACCATTGCCACAACTCCCGTCGGCTTCCTCAACGCCGGCGGTGTACCGGCCGCGCCCACTCTGCTTCAGCAGGCCATGCTGAAACAGCGACAGGGCTCACCTTTCCACGGCATAGAAAGGCAGGCTGTCTGGCTGCTTCTTCAAGACACACATACGGCCCTGTGGCAAGAAGAACCGCCCGACTCTGCAGCCAGCACAAGTACAGGGTGGGCCAATTAAGTGTTCCCGATTCTATTTGGTTATAACTCAGCCGTTTAAAAGCGAATTCTTCTGAAATTTTAACACAACATAGACACACCTTTAGAATATTTTCTGACCAAATTTGGGCGAATTCAATAGCTTCGTTCATTAATTGCGCACGTTTTCGTGACCGCTGTCGATTTCTACCACCTTCTGGAGGCGCTCAGGGTACGACAGCTGGTTTTTTGGCCCATTTCGACCGTGATTTTGCCCAAACTGTCTGCGATACGAAGTTTAGGATCTTGAACGTCTGTCGGATACGCGCCGTTCACATTGGTACTCACAAAGTCTCACAGAAGTGCGTGAGGTGTGGCGAGCGCATCCGCCAGTGCATGTTGGGCTATTCTTGTCCATTGAAAACGCGTTGCGCATTTCACCTTTTCAGCGACAGCAAACGACATTTTCCGACTTCTGGGCCATCATTTGATGAAAACTAAGAGCTCAAATGTGCTCTGAGTTTTCATAGCAGACATGTTCGTGTTTGTCCTGCGAACGGGCTGTCAATGGACAAGACGATTGAAACTTGACCATTTTTACAAAAGTGGCTGCAGCTGGTGATTTACCGGGCAGATTGTTACAATTTTTGGTCAGCATAAATTCTAAAGGTGTGTCTATGTTGTGTCAAAATTTCAGAAAGATTCGTTTTAAAGCGACTGAGTTATAACCAAATAGAATCGGGAACACTTAATTGGCCCACCCTGTACTTTGACGTTCTGCGGCGGAAGGAGCCGTGACTACCGCGACTGCCCAACGGACAACCGCTGCCTTTCTCGAGCGATTACTACAACAGCGACGACGACGAGTAGGAGAGGGGCTGGAGGAAGGCCTACTGCCTATCCATCAAACGGCCTCTACCTACAATGCCTCCTCTAGCGGGAGTCTTCCTCTTGGAGATGCCGAGAGGACGTCGGCCGTTCTTGTACTCTTTGTCGCAAGCGCTGCTGGAAGACATCGCGAAGTCGTTGGACCCGCCGACAAGACGCCAACTGTCCGACATGCTGGCGCATGGACAAAAGCCGATCACGGCTACGCCAGCCGATTCCGACCACCCGATCAGGGCGGTGAATCTGGCCGTTGACATTGCCGACGCCCCTTTCGCCGGCGGCGGCTTCGGCAGTTTGTGGAAGGTCGACGTTACCAGACGCGACTGTGGCACCGCGACAAGCTTTACGCACTGAAACAGACCATCGACTCCGAAGTCACCGTGGACGTCTCCGAGCTGAGGGAGGTCGAATTGCTGCGCGGCCTCAGCCACCCGAACCTCTGCAAGAGCATCCACTGCTGCCAGCGGCGCATCGATGACCGCTGGATATCTCGCGGATGCTTCTCCTACCACTGATGGACATGGGCCTTCACGACAGGCTCAGTTCCACCTGGGTCAAGGGAAGGGAGGGACTGCGACCGCTGGCGGCCAAGTTGGTCTTCTACCAGGCCATGCGGGCGCTCGCCTTTCTCCACCACAGCAGGCTGGCGCATCGCGACGCGAAGCCCCGGAATATGCTGATGGACGCTTCAACATGGGTTGTGCGCCTCGCCGATTTCGGAAGCGACAAGAGTGGCCTCACAATCGACGTCACTGCAGAACCCCAATGTCGTCACGCGCCCATACCGTGCTCCTGAACTCCTGGGCACCCCAGAGACACAACGAGAAAGTGGACATATGGGCCGCGGGAATCGTTCTCCTTGAACTGATCAAGGGAAGGCGCCCGTTCTCATACACGACGCCGCTAGCGCAACTCGAGGACATAGCCAAGTGGTTGGGGCCTCCCACGAGACGACAAGTTCGTGACATGCTGCCGCAGATTGCGTCAACGGCCACTCCAGCCGGTTTCCTAGAGAGCAGCGGCGACTTGGCGGCCCTCACTTATGCCCAGAAGAACATGCTGAAGACTCATAAGGAATCACCTTTGAAGGGCATAGAAAAGGAGGCGTACCGGCTACTGGTGGATCGCATGGTGACGTACTCTTCGGCGGCCAGAAGCAGCACCAACACACGCGTACTGCGACCTTCTGCGACGGAAGGATCCACGACCTCGCCTGCCCAATAGCCGCGCGTTGCCGTTCACAGCCGTCTACTATGAGGGCGAAGGTGACGGCCAGCAGTGGGAAGGAATGAACTGAACGGGCGTGTGGTGGACCTTGAACGATTGCCTACTAGTTACTAGGTACTGCTGCTGCTACAACTGCTCCTCTAACTGCGACTTGCACAACAACTTGCACAACTTCTGCTCATTGCACTGCAACTCCTCTGATCCGCTGCAGCGCTGTCCTTCGCGAGTGGAGCCCTCGAAGATGCTACTTTGGCTGCTCTGCTCATACATGGTCTGCTCTTTTGGCTGCTGCTACAATAGTCTGCGACGAAGGCGGCGCCCTGCTAATCAAATGTAGGAACGTCAGACCGCCTACGTATCTGTTGTTTGTTCAAAAGCAAGAGGGCAATTATTCTCTCCGTTTTCTATTGAGGTTGATATCCAGGCGCCTCAGCGACAACAAGCTCGTCAAGTGCACCCTCTGTCCCTACAGCTTCCCTTTCATCAAGGCACGTGAGCTGGCTGCTTGAATAAGTATTGTGCAGTGCACTGTGAGTGATTCGTCTTGTTCATTCGCTTGAAAGTGGTGCTCTTCAGTCGCGCGTGCGACGTCGCCTCCAGCTGAAGCACAAGCGAGAGTTGGGCAGCGAGTGACCGATCGACAGCTAGAGTGAGAAGCGGCGGAGACGTCCGGAAATTGAGAGGGAAGCGGACAGAGAGTTTCCCACTTTCGCCTTCCTCTGACACCTCAGGAAGCCAGTGGAAGAAGAAGATGAAGCCAGTGGCAAGCGCAGATGAGACTGGACATAAAAGGTGTTGGAAGAAGACCTTGGACTGACGATCAACTGACATATGTAAACTGAGAGGGCGATCGCTTTCTCTTTAACTCGACGTCGCTAGTAGAACCGTGCACTGTTCGTTTGTGGGTGTTTGTTGTGAAACGGAAATATCGTGTGTTGGGTTGAATCAGACAGAATCGCGGTGCCATGTAAGGGGCGCCACACCGTGTAACAACGGTGGTACGGTGTGTTATTTGCCGTCGAATGCCGCCAATTTCAACTGCATTCTTTGACACCCATCCTACGGCAGCCACCAAAGTTGCAGTGAAGTGATCCTTCGGCGGGTTGCGCATTGCACTTTTCACGTGCGGCTGTTTACGTCGAATTTTCAAATAAGTTACGGTAACCGATGACAACTCACATTCAACGAAAGCGTTGCACAGTTTGGCCAATCAGGCGAGTCCAATCAAAGGCGAGTTCAGACGACTCCCCGCTGACGATGAGGATTCAAGTTTGCGCCGCCAACAATCCGTTCATTCATTTTGGTTTTGATACCCTAGAATTCGAAATTTGTTGCACGACCAAGAAAATAAAGTTCACTTCTGAATTGGTTGAGCAGAATGGAAGGTCGGCTTTGTTGCCCAGCCGTAATGGCAGCCGCCGCGCCACCTCGAAGTTAGGAACAAGCGGTAAGCTGTCAACAGCTGCAATGCAGATTTAATGAATTCTTGAGTTCTGTTCCAATTCCAAGGCCGCTGATGACGACGACGCGCCCTCAGACCGGCTGGACGTCAACGCTCCCGACTCTCCCATTGCCCGAGGCGGACTGGGCAGCGCCTGGAGGGTGGCTTTGGTCAAGCAGCAGACGGCCACGGGCCTCTGGCATCGCAGGCACAAGGATTGCGCCTTGAAGGTGGCGCTAGACATTCAAGCAGATGCACGTCACGGCGTTGAGAGAAGTGGCGCTGGTGCGCGACTTGCGCCACGTGACTGTGTGCAAAGCGCTGTACTGCTTGCTCCCAGAGACTGCTGCCGGCCAACGACCGGCAACAGCAGCAGAAGGTCTGCCGCATGATGTTGATGCCCCTCTCCGACTGCAGTCTCGCCGACAAGATCAACAGACGGTGGGCAGAGGACAGAGCGGGCCTGCGCCCACTGGAGGCGAAATTGGGCATCTACCAGGTGCTGATGGCGCTCGAATATGGACCTTCACAGAGTCGCTCACATCGTCCATAGAGACCTCAAGAGTCAGAACGTGCTGCTGAACGAGAAAGACTGGCAGGTGAAAATGACCGACTTCGGCAACGCTTGCCGCCTTCCGGATTCGTCGTCGTCCACTCCCCTCTGCCCTTCCTCGAGCAGTGGCCTGAACGATCCGTACCAGGTGACGCGCCCCTATAGGGCGCCAGAGCTGCTGCTGGGCGCAGCCAGCCACGGATCGCGAATCGACATTTGAGCAGCTGGCGTCCTCCTCTTAGAGACGCTCAAAGGCCGCCTGCCCTTCCGCCACTCGTCCCCGGCCGCTCTGCTGGAAGACATACGCGATGGCTTGGCCAGCCAGCCAGTCGACAACTGGCAGATATGTTACCCCGCGGGCAGAAGACAACCACTACAACTCCAGCTGGCTTCCTCAACGCCAGCGGTGGGCCGGCCCGGCCGTCTCAATTCTCCTTCAACACATCAACAGGCCACGCTGGAGCAGCGACAGGACTCCCCTTTCCACGGCACTGAAAGCAGGCAGGCATTGAAGGCAGGCCCTTCGCCTGCTTCTCCAAGACATGATCACCTACGAGCCTTCGGCAAGAAGAAGCGCGCGACTCTGCTGTCAGCACGCTACTTTGACGTTCTGCGGTGGAAGGGGGCGCGACGACCGCGACTGTCGAATGAACAGCCGCTGCCCTACACGGACGCCTACATTTCCACTTTCGCCCTCCTCTGACGCCTCAGGAAGCAAAAGAAGAAGAAGAAGCCAGTGGCAAGCGCAGATGAGACTGGACATAAAAGGTGTTGGAGGAAGACCTTGGACTGACGATCGACTGACATAAACTGTTACTGAGAGGGCGATCGCTTTCTGTTTAACTCGACGTCGCTAGTAGAACCGTGCGCTGTTCGTTCGTGGTTTATTGTGAAACGGAAATATCGTGTGTTGGGTTGAATCATACAGAATCGCGGTGCCATGTAAAGGGCGCCACACCGTGTAACAACGGTGGTACGGTGTGTGATTTGCCGTCGAATGCCGCCAATTTCCACTGCATTCTTTGACACCCATCCTACGGCAGCCACCAAAGTTCCAGTGGAGTGATCCTTCGGCGGGTTGCACATTGCACTCTTCGCGTGCGGTTGTTTACGTCAAATTTTCAAATAAGTTACGGTAACCGACGACAATTCACACTCAACGAAAGCGTTGCACAGTTTGGCCAATCAGGCGAGTCGGTAATTCAAGTGGTCCAATCAAAGGCGAGTTCAGACGACTCCCCGCTGACAACGAGGATTCAAGTTTGCGCCACCATCAATCCGTTCATTCATTTTGGTTTTGAAACCCTAGAATTCGAAATTTGTTGCACGACCAAGAAAAGAAAGTTCACTTCTAAATTGGTTAATGGAAGGTCGGCTTTGTTGCCCAGCCGTAATGGCAGCCGCCGCTCCGCCTCCAAGTTAGGAATAAGCGGTAGGCTGTCAACAGCCGTAATGCTGATTTAATGAATTCTTGAGTTCTGTTCTAATTCCAAGGCCGCTGATGACGACTACGCACCCTCAGTCCGGCTGGACGTCAACGCTCCTGACCCTCCCATTGCCCAAGGCGGATTCGGCAGCGCCTGGTGGTGGAGGGAGGGTGGCTTTGGTCAAGCAGCAGACGGTGACTGGCCTCTGGCATCGCAGGCACAAGGATTACGCCTTGAAGGTGACGCTAGACACTCTCAAGCATATGCACGTCACGGCGTTGAGAGAAGTGGCGCCGGTGCGCGACTTGCGCCACGTGACTGTGTGCAAAGCGCTGTACTGCTCCCAGAGACTGCTGCCGGCCAACGACCAGCAACAGCAGCAGAAGGTCTGCCGCATGATGTTGATGCCCCTCTCCGACTGCAGTCTCGCCGAAAAGATCAACAGACGGTGGGCAGAGGACAGAGCGGGCCTGCGCCCACTGGAGGCGAAACTGGCCATCTACGTGAACAAGAAAACGAAAGTTCGTTCCGAATGGGTTGAACAAAATGGGTGATAGGTTCGGCTAGGTTGCCTAACCAGCCGATATTGGTAACCCCACCTCTTTGGCCGCGTTCAGGTCTCGCAGTCGGCGTGTCTGAACAACCCTTATCAGCTCACGCGTCCCTGTCGAGCTCGAGAACTACTACTGGGCACTGCGAAGCACAACGACAAGATGGACGTGTGGGCGGCCGGCGTCCAACTGCTAGAGATCGTCCAGGGCAGACGGCCGTTTCTCTACACATCGTCGCAGGTGCTGCTGGAGGACATTTCGATGTGGCTGGGACTGCACACGCACGAGACGCCAGCTGGCCGACATGCTTCCGCCGGGCAGGGACAGACGACAACCACGGCAACCCTACCATCCGCTTCCTCGACGGCAGCGGCATATCGGCGGTTCCCACTATGGCCCAGCCGAGCGTGCTCAAGCGCCATAAAGACTCCCCCTTCAAGGGAGTTGAGAAAGACGCGTTCGGGCTGCTGGTGAACCGCATGGTGACATACTCGCCGTCGGCCAGAAGCAGCGCCAAGACATGCTGTCACCACAAGTACTTCGATCTTCTTCGACGGAAAGAGCCGCGACCGCGACTCTCGAACGGCCGATTGTTGCCCTTCACTCACAGCCGCCTACTACGACGGCGAAGACGACGGTCAGTAGGATACCACTGCCGCCACAACTACTGCGACTCCTGGCGGATACCGTGGCAAACCGAAATCTGAACGCGGCCAAAGCGAGGAAAACCGTCGACGGCCGATGGCAGCAACTGGTGAGAACCATAGGAGAAAAATTTCTCATTAACACAATTCTAACACGACGAATATTTTGTCTGTGGCAGTCGGCAGTCTGTGGAAGGTGGGCATAGCCAGACACGACGACAGAGCGGGATTGTGGATTCGTGACAAGGTCTATGCGCTGAAGCAGACCATTGACAAAGAAACCACCTTTGACGTCTCTCGGCTGAGAGAAGTAGAGCTGATGCGAGGCTTCAACCACCCGAACCTGTGCAAGACGCTCTACTGCTGCCAGCACCGGCTCGACGACCGCTGGATATCGCGAATGCTGTTGATGCCGCTGTTCGACCTGAGTCTCCTCGAGAAGCTGAACTCCAATTGGGGCAAAGGAAGGTCTGGGCTGGGCTGAGGCCGCTAGAGGCCAAGTTGGTGTTCTACCAGCTTCTACGGGGACTGCCCTTCTTCCATCAGAACAGGCTGACTCATCGCGACGTCAAGCCGCAGAACGTACTAATGGACGGCTCAACGTGCGTCGTCTGCTTAGCCGACTTCGGCAGCGGCGGCAGAGTTGGTTCAGTATCGCAGTCGGTGTGGCTGCTGACCAACCCGGCCAGGTATGTACTGAATAGGTATGTACGGGCCCAACTGGCCCCAGCGCCCTTGGCAGTCCCACCATTATCAGCGTAACTTCCGTCTTATTGCAGCGAGGCCGCGCGTCGTCGACGACTGCTCCACGCCGCTGCAGACGCCACAGAAGGAGAGTCGCGACGACTTCGAGAAGAACCTACGACCCCAACTGGCTTTAACGTCTTCGGGATTATCGTGAATGAATTAACTGTATATGAAAGAGGGAAACTCCGCCTGTCGTTCGCTCGCACAGCCACAATGACAAGTTCATGCATGGTGTCTCTTTGTTTCCAGCTGGCCAAGGACAGCCTGGGGCCGGCCGTGACTGTCCCAGAGGAGCAGTGGTCGAAGGAGGAAGACGACGGAGGATCGGCGAAGAATCAAGAAGAGACAAAAGCCAATAAGGGGAAGGAGGGGTACGAAGTCGTAGAAGGATGGATGATTGCAGTGAGTTGCCAAGGAAGACGCATATGGTGTCGTTGCTTCTTTGTTGATGTGTTAAGGGTAGATAGTGTGAGAGGTCGAGTAGATTAGTTGCTGCCGAAACACAGCACGAGTTCTGATTTCTATTGATCGTCAGGATTAGGTACTCAGCAGCAAGATCAGCAGTAGTTAATCAATTCAAATGCGTAAATAAGTATGTATCGTGTATGTATTATTCGAAGTTGTCTAAGATGGAAAATTCGCACAGCTAGGACCACAACGCTAAAGGCTTGGAAACGCGTCTGTGACACGACAAGCATATGTACGCAAGGAGTAGCTGTCAATTCAGTGCAGGCAAAGAACGTCCAGATGAAGACTCCGACAGCCATGAGTACAACGGCCATGACGCTGCTGAAGTGCCTCCAGAAAGGCTCCTCTCGAAGCGAAGTCGATCGTTCGCTGTGGTCATCAGGCGACAAGCTTGTCATTTTCCCGCTACAGATAGTATGGGCAACTCTGCGCCAAGATGCGCAACGGCGATTCTCTGTGGAATCTGAAGTTGACAGTTACTGTTACTGAAGTTGCACTGCCAAAATTGTCGAATAAATTCCGGGTGCAGCAAACACGTGAGGTCAATGTGAATTTTACCTACGTCTGCCCCAATCCAATCCACGGTGTACAACATTCCCAGTTGCATTATGCAACTACCATACGGACGTATCGTACAATCTACTTTTAACCATTCATAGTGTAAAAGCTGACGAGTGCACTTGTTTAGCAAGAGATTTTGAAACACTGCGACAAAATGTTGCGATCAGTTTGCTTGATACACTTATCGTGCTACTACTGCACCACACTACAACGCACTTCCAACTTCAGAGCTGTATATAGCCTCTTGAGAGGAGTTTTGTGGCCGGTCGAGGACGATGGAGTGAGCGTCTGGGGTTTCTCTGCCGTTGTCTTCGAGTGGCCGTGGGGGAGAGGCGGAGCGACTGCGTCGATTGGCTCTGCGACAGGTGGCAACTGCTCTGCGCCGACCGCTGGCTTCTCCGCCTTCTCCAAGTAGTAGCGCCGAGTGTCCTTGTCACTCTGGGCCCTCCCTCCTACTATCTCTACCCTAAGCAGGAGAAGCAAAGAAACCCCGAAAGGAAAAGATAGAAGACGAGGCTAGGCGGTGATCTCCCGCTTCTGTGAAACCTGCGCCGCGCTTGCGGTGTTCTACGTGCTTGCGCTGGAAACCTTTTCTACCGTCTGTCTTTGTCTGGGCCCTACTCACTCAGCCAGTCAAGTTATGCTATCTACATTACTATGCTAGTCCACATTACTATGCTAGCTAGGTGTTTTGTCCGTCTGTCTGTCGAGGTTTGCCTCCCTAGCACTTCGCCACGCGACGCTTCAGCATGCGCTTGCCTCGCTAGCACTTCGCCACGCGACGCTTCAGCGCGCGCGCGCCTAGACGCCAGCGGGACGCCACCGGCGGCAATCAATCGCTGCACGGCCAGCGCCGCCTGTTGCTGCCTGCCTTCAACGCAGGCATCGCCTGAACAGTACGGCAAGGCACGGTCGCCGCTCAATCAGGCTCGCTCCCCTTAGCTTGCATTGGATCTGGCGGCTCTCTACCATTTGTTTGCGCGGCGCTTTGTACGGCGCGTTCGCGAGGCAGTCAGCGCCGTTGGCTTGCAACAGGAGAGACTTTCTGCAACAGTACAAATCTTGCAAGAGTACAGACGTTGCAACAGGATGGTCGCGCGAGGCGACCAGTGCCATTGGCTCGCAACAGGCCTGATTTTGCAACAGGAAAATCTGCCCGCTCTCTATCATTTGTTTTGCGCGGCGCTTTGTACGGCGCGTTCGCGAGGCAGTCAGCGCTGTCGGCGTGCAACAGGCCTGATTTTGCAACAGGACAAATCTTGCAACAGGACAGATCTTGCAACAGGACAGGTCTTGCAACAGGACAGATCTTGCAACACGACAGATCTTGCAACAGGACAGGTCTTGCAACAGGACAGATCTTGCAACAGGACAGATCTTGCAACAGGACAAATCTTGCAACAGGACAGATCTTGCAACAGGACAAATCTTGCAACAGGACAGATTTTGCAACAGGACAGATCTTGCAACAGGACAGATCTTGCAACAGGACAGACCTTGCAACAGGACAGATTTTGCAACAGGACAAATCTTGCAACAGGACAAATCTTGCAACAGGACAAATCTTGCAACAGGACAGATTTTGCAACAGGACAAATCTTGCGACAGGACAAATCGCAACAGGACAGATCTTGCAACAGGACAAATCTTGCAACAGGACAAATCTTGCAACAGGACAGACCTTGCAACAGGACAGACCTTGCAACAGGACAGATTTTGCAACAGGACAAATCTTGCAACAGGACAGATCTTGCGACAGGACAGACCTTGCAACAGGACAGATTTTGCAACAGGACAAATTTTGCAGCAGGACAGATCTTACCACAGGACAGATCTTGCAACAGGACAGATTTTGTGACAGGCAACAGGACAGACCTTGCAACAGGACAAATCTTAGAACAGGACAAATCTTGCAACAGGACAGATTTTGCAACAGGACAAATCTTGCAACAGGACAAATCGCAACAGGACAGATCTTGCAACAGGACAGATCTTGCAACAGGACAGATTTTGCAACAGGACAGACCTTGCAACAGGACAGACCTTGCAACAGGACAGATTTTGCAACAGGACAAATCTTGCAACAGGACAGATCTTGCGACAGGACAGACCTTGCAACAGGACAGATTTTGCAACAGGACAAATTTTGCAGCAGGACAGATCTTACCACAGGACAGATCTTGCAACAGGACAGATTTTGTGACAGGCAACAGGACAGACCTTGCAACACGACACATCTTGCAACAGGAGAGACCATGCAACAGGACAAACCTTGCAACACGACAGGCCGTGCAACACGAGAGACCTTGCAACAGGACACACCTTGCAACAGGACAGGCCTTGCAACAGGTCAGACCTTGACAATGAACAGGACGGACGCTGCGGCGCGCGCACGAGGCGACCACCGCCGTTGGCTCACAACAGGACAGACCTTGCATCGGACAGACCTTCAACAGGACAGATTATGCAACAGGACATTACGGCCATTGACGACTACATTCCGTGCCATTCAGATCACAGGCAAAAATTTGGGCCGATTTTGGCCTATTTTGGTACAAAAGTGCTATAAAATAGCGCCGCAGGCGAAAATTTTTTGCTCTGGAGAGTGCTGCCGCGCAATTTTTTTTCTCGGGAGGCGGAATGGGGAGGGGGGCGGTTTGGCCGAATGGGGGGGCGGACGCACAACCGCCCCACCCCCCCCTGGATCCGCTACTGCTGTGACAACTTCGGAAGCAAAGCAATGTTGATACGACGAGGGCGGCCAACGTTCTGTCACCTGTTATGGATCACCGTATCTGTCGCGGCTGTAGCTTCGCCGCAAGAGTTCGGGTGGGTAAAAGTCTAAAAGTCTAAAACGGAAACGATAGAGTAGACTAAATTAGACTGCATCTTGTACGTACGTGGTTTCGCTTCGACAGGCAGCGAAGACTGCAGTTGGCAGAGGAGGTCGCCTACCTTCTCAAGTCAAACCTGTCGAGCCGAGCAGTGGCGCGATTCTACCAGCGGGATATATCGGCCTCTGAATACGGGTGGGAGTGTTCGAAAGACCAGTCAACGGTAAAGTACCCTCTCCTTCTCATTTCAGCGTTCTCTATCGCGACTCCTATCGCTGCGAAGTGTTCCGATGTCTGACCGAAGCAGCCACCGTATCCCAAGAAGTGGACGCCGCCTTGAGTCGGTGCGACGACGAGTGGCGCTGGACGAAGGATTTGTCGCCCAGACGATATCGTTGGATTAAGCAGTTGACGAAAGCGAAGCTGCCAGAAAGCGTTCCACGGTGGATTTTGGAACACGAGCTGAAGCCGAACGTGGGCAAGGTTTGGCTGTTTCTGGCGTTTGCGATTTTGGGAGACAGGAGTGCTTTCAGACGTACCAGTACTGCGTTAGGGCGACCCGAGTGGGCTGTTTCGCAGGGTGGGAGTCGAGCTTTGCGTTGGCGACGGCGCTAAGGATGAAAGATCGGTTGGTGCGACGTGTGCTTGCCAGCCTAGGTCATTTTCTATCCACAATGTTTGAAACAGTGCATTTAACGTAAGCAAACACGGGTTTTGCGGTTTCACCAGAGTGCCACACTTCCATGAAATACACGTTCAATATGCACATTAGGTACGCGGCCTTCGGTGCCATGCCGGATGGCTACAGGGGCGCCATTTGGAGGGCGCGTCTGCGTCTCGTCGACGTCTATCTGCTGACGCCCTTCGGTCTCCTGGGAAACTTACTCAGTCTGCTTGTTTTGAGACAAGTGCTCAAGGTGGGTGGGATTCGAGAGAAAGAGACTCTGCAAGCGTGACAGAATTCATCCATCGTCTTCCAGAACGAGAACGGCGCGTCTCGCACCATCGCCTGTCACACTCTTGAGATCATTACGGACACAATCTGCGGAGCGGGAAGTCTCCTCTCCTCCCTCCACCTGGAACGTTTGGCGAATAGACTAAGCCAACTGCGGCGCTCAAAATGGGCTTGTTGAAGTTGCTTTTCTCAAAACGTAAAAATTTGTACTGGAAGAATTAGCCTGAATTTTCCTGATGCTTTTCAAGGTCACCTGTTGAAATGTGGGCATCTAGTCCAATCCGGGTCCCTTGGTTTGTTGGAGTTTAACAATCGCTTGTAAGTGAGCTAAATCATTGATATGGAGCGCTTTGTGATAGGTGCTCGCTGACTCCGGGCGAAAACATTCTGTGTACGCCACTGTGGTAGCCTGTCTCCCTCCAACTTCCTCCAACCAGTCTACTTTTGTACTCACTAGGTACGAGTATTTCGCCAAACGTTCCTCCCCTCAGTTTTTCCTGTGGATCGGCAACGACTGCGTGTCCTGGCTGAACGTGCACGTGCTGGCCAACTACCTGTTTCTCAATCCCATGTATCTCAACGGGCAGATCAGCATCTCACTACTCGTCTGGGACAGAACTTCCGCTATGAAGAACCCATACGCCTATGGGAACGAGTCGCATCGACCTTACCTCTTCGCTCTCAAGATGTACCTGCTAGGAGACGCCGTTATTGTAGCCTGTGGACTGCCATATCTCGCGCTCTACGCTCTCCACAAGAGTGGATCCTTCTCTGGAGAGGACGGCGGCCTGCTCTACCTCCACATCGCCAGTGGATTTGGCAACCTGTTCAGAGCCGCTCTACTGCTTTCTCTCTTCATTCACCAGGTGTGATAGCAGGGCGTGTATAGTGCCGTCTTCTCCATGTACGTATGTACCTACATACATGTACCAGTCGATGGCACTTATGGTACTTCTGGTCCTACGTGCCAAATGAAAATGAAATATTTAAGACGTGCTACCTCTGACACCTACTGTACTGCGTAGTGCATAGTATACAACGTGGTACCTTTGTAACCGTAACATTGTACAGTATTGGTCAGCCTTTCAGGTCTGCTGCACGGTCGAGCTGGTCTCCCTCCTCAAGGGCCACGTGTCCAAGGCCGGCATCAGCGATCAGGAGCGACAGCGCCGAGTCGCCATGCGTCGCAAGGTGCTGAAGCTGCTGGTGGGGACGGTGGGACTGAATCTGGTCTGCACCATCTTCAACGTCGCCTACTTCGGGGCGCGCGCCCTCGAGGACGCCGCCGAGATCTCGGGCCGTCGAAGTTTTATCGATTGGGCGGATGAGCTGGTGGGCCTGCTCCACCCCGCCCATCTGCTCTTCACCGACGTCAACAGCAGCGGCTCCATCGTCTGCCACGTCCTCTTCTCGGGACAGTTCAGGTGCGGGGGTGTCTTGAGTCCACTGTAGACGAGTAGCGATGTAGCCAAGTGGACGGGAGCAAGACCGTGCCACACGCAGTGGCTTACCATAATCTTAGGCATATTGATGCCCAAAGTCTTGGGACGAAGCTCGAGACCAAGCTAGTTCCGATCTTCCGAGCGTTTCAGGCGGGCTTTCCTTGAAGTGGTCAGCTGCGGCAGGGTAGACACAGACAAGAAAATACTACCCTCGACGAGCCAAGTGAAGACGTCAGCCGTCAGCACGCGTCAGCAACCAGCGGCCCTGTTCCACGTTCGATCGAAAGTGGGATAGGAGGTGATGATGAACAGGACGTCAACGTCCGACCACTTGCATTGCACATACCTCTATGTGTGTACCTTCACCCAGTACGACGTCATGAATAGGCCACCTGAAGACGGCCCCAACTATTGAACCACGCCTTACTTGAACGACGTTTTTACATGTAGATACAGACAGCCGTTCGGCAGGTCTTTCGAAGGATAATCAAAGTACAACTCTCAAAGCGTATCTTGGTAACTGACTTGTTTGTGGAGATTGGCGGATTTGAAAACTATGTAGGGCGTATTCCCGGCGCACCACTGACGGTGCAACGCTGTCGCTGCACTGTGACAAGGGGTTCAGATTACGATGCCATTTTGCAGTTAATGAAGGATAACACGATTACGTACGACGAATCTCATTGCACTCCTCGGAACGAAGCATTTCCATTCTGCGTTGCAGTTTACTAGCGTGAGGGTAATTTTCCCTTGCCATCGCTAACCATACACGAAAGAAATCTCACAAGTTGGTGTTGTTGTTGCGCTTGTTGTTTTCAAAAGCACTGTGCACTTTAGGGAAAAGGCTTCGTCTTGCGCCGCGCTGTCGCCTTTGTATCTTCTATTCCTGGGAGGGTTCTTGCGCCCTTTGACGTAGCCGCTACAACGGTGTCATACAGCAGCAATGAATCAGATGCATTGCCGTTGGAGCGCGGCTTGTCTGCTGTTTGAATGTAATTGGCAATGGCTGCACGCGCCGCCAATAGCCCCCGTATCGCGAAGCTTTGGACCTACTTCAGGGATTCTTGGACCACATCGTCAGAACCTATCAGATCATGGTTGTAGGGAAGATGGGCGCATTGCATTGGCGTCACTCACTGGACGAAGTCCGAACAGCAGGACGCACGTCTCAGAGGTTTCACAGTCTCTCAATCTCAGTTCCACTTGTGTGCGCAATCCTGCTCGGCCAACCTACCGTATGAATGCCGCGAAGCCTCAACTGTGCCTTCTTATTGTGTCCAGATGGAAGGAGTTGGTACATGGCGTTTACTCAAGGCGTTTTACTCCAGATTCCACTGCTTCCGTAGGTACATAGAGCGCGAATGTCGCCGGAAACACAGTTCTTGTGCGGCATCCAGGCATCAGGCACCTATAGTCGTTGAAAAATTGCGCACCACTGATGTACCATACATGTCGTCTCTTCGTTGTCGTTGTGAACAGCGTCAAACAAATGCAGTGCAGAATCGGTGTAATTTTACCGAAATGCATTGGTAACATCATTATCACCATGGCTCTCATTTCCACTCCTCGGGGCGACTAATCTCTATTCCAGGTACATGAATTTTCCACACCAAGACACGTACAGGTACATAGGTCCCACGCTCGTTACCTTCTACTGACAGAATAGGTAAGAATGAAATCGCGCAAGTTGTGATTGTTATGCTTTCCACTTGCAAAGACAGTAGGGAGTTTACGACGAGACACAAAAGTCGTCGCCTTGCGTTGCGGCGTCGCCTTTGTATGCTATATTCCCGAGACGGTTCTCGCGTCTTTGTTATTGCCAGTCGAGCGACGTACGGTAGCGGAGACTTGTTGTCTTGTTGCCATTTTAAAGCGGTATGAGTACACTGGCGTCATTGGATGCTGTCGAAACATGAGATCGTCTGAGAGGCTTCACTCGGCTGTCTACGCGTGTATCCCCCGCCACCACCACACCGTAAACACGCCGCACAACTTGAACTTTGCTGTCCGTTCTTTCTGTTTAGTGTCAGATCCCCCAATACGTCCTTAGGCCGAGTGCAAAGTGTCATTAAGCGCAATCCTTGTATGGCTTCCAGGGCACCTCCGTTTGGCGTCAATGGCGGCAGTTAATAAATGTTTTTGTTGCCAGAAGACTGACACCACTCACGTCACATCTCGAAGATTCTGTTTCGCCTTCACTAGAGAAAGAAGGCGATTAATTAGTTGATCTCAAAACAGGAGACTGTAGCACTCCCTGGTACCGTGGAGTGAGCCAAGCTTTGGCGTCATGAATGGTCCAGTAGGACGAGTGCATCATGTGCCGTGGCTGTGCGTATTCGTCGTGGCGGTCGCTTCGCCCCAAGAGGACGGGTGGGTGTAGTGCAGATGCAAATGCTTGGACCTTATTATTAGCTTCTGCATCGACGTAGGTAACCGTAAATAAGTTCAACAGCACCGCTCACCAAGGTCAAGGGGGGGGGGACTTTATTGGACTATTTACGGTATGTCTGCAGCGGTACGTCGGTTCGCAAGATCCGTATTCTCGCCTTGATAGGCAGCGCAGGCTGCAGTTTGCGGAGGAGGTCGCCGAACTTCTCAAGTCCAACTTCACCAGCCGAGCGGTGGCTCGACTCTACCAACGCGACATGTCAGCCTCCGAATACGGGTGGGAGTGGTTTGAAAATCGAGTTGCCTCGACTCAGTTCAAGCCACGTCAATGATACTCTCGTCACAGCGTTCTCTACCGCGACTCCTATCGCTGCGAAGTGTTCCGATGTCTGACCGAAGCAGCTACCGTATCCCAAGAAGTGGACGCGGCCTTGGGTCGGTGCGACGACGAGTGGCGCTGGACGAAGGATTTGTCGCCTAGACGCTATCGTTGGATTAAGCAATTGAAGAAAGCGAAGCAGCCACACAACGTTCCACGGTGGATTTTGGAACACGAGCTGAAACCGAATGTGAGCAAATTGGAATGGCTTGTAACTTTTCGGATTTCGATGCATTCAGTGAATGAGCGTACATACATTTAGACCTACCAGTACTGCGTCAGGGCGACTCGAGTGGGCTGCTTCGCGGGGTGGGAGTCGAGCTTCGCGCTGGCGACTGCGCTGAGGATGAAGGATCGGTTGGGCGGATTGCCTTTTGCTGCTGCGAATTTTCCACAGATTAGCGTATTTTTTTCAAACGCGGGCTTATCTACTGCGCATACCGTAGGTATGCGGTCTTCCGTACCATGCCCGATGGCTCTACGGGCGCTATTTGGAAGGCGCGTCTGCGTCTCGTCGACGTCTATCTGCTGACACCCTTTGGCCTGTTGGGCAATGTGCTCAGTCTGCTTGTTCTGAGACAAGTTCTAAAGGTGGGTGGCAGTCGAGAGAGACTCTGCTATCATATAATTGGAAGCCATCCATATCTCCTCTTCCAGAACGAGAACGGCGCGTCGCGCACCATCGCCTGTCACACTCTCGAAATCATTACGGACACAATCTGCGGAGTGGGAAGTCTCCTCTCCTCCCTCCACCTGGAACGTTTGGCGAAGCGCAGTGTTCCACAGTATGAGAACCTTTCACAGTTATGGAATACGGGGGCCCTCTTCTCACGTCTGTTACAGTCACCCTAAATGCTTCGCCAAACGTTCCTTCCCCCAGTTCTTCCTGTGGATCGGCAACGACTGCGTGTCCTGGCTGAACGTGCACGTGCTGGCCAACTACCTATTCCTCAATCCCATGTATCTCAACGGGCAGATCAGCATCTCACTACTCGTCTGGGACAGAACTTCCGCTATGAAGAACCCATACGCATATGGGAACGAGGCGCACCGACCTTACTACTTCGCTCTCAAGATGTACCTGCTAGGAGACGCCATAATCATAGCCTGTGGATTACCGTATCTCGTGCTCTATGGTCTGGACAAGAGCGGCACATTCTCAGGGGAGAACAGCCTTTTGTATCGTCAGATCGCCAGTGGATTCGGCAACTTGTTTAGGGCCGGCCTGATGCTTGCCTTGTTCCTTCACCAGGTGCTTAGAAGAACTACCGTAATCTATCGTTTGTAAGACACGCGTCAGAGATGAGGGTGGCTCTCTGAAACTCGCCAGAGTGAGCCTTCTGCCTTTCAGGTCTACTGTACGGCACAGCTGGCCTCCCTGCTGAAGCTTCACGTGTCCAAGGCCGGCATCAGTGACCAAGAAAGGAAGCGCCGAGTCGCCATGCGTCGCAAGGTGCTGAAGCTGCTGGTGGGGACGGTGGGACTGAACCTGGTCTGCACCATCTTCAACGTCGCCTACTTCGGGGCGTGCGCCCTCGAGGACGCCGCCGAGATCTCCGGCGGTCCCGCTTTGATCGAGTGGGCCGACGAGACGGTGGGCCTTCTGCATCCACTCCACCTGCTCTTCACGGACGTCAACAGCAGCGGCTCCATCATCTGCCATGTCCTCTTCTCGGGACAGTTCAGGTTTGGCCGCTAAACTTTGAAACGCAAGCTCTGTTGTAATGCAAAACGCGCTCTAAAGCTGCAGGCGAGCGTTCCTGGAGGTGGTCAGCTGCGGCAGAATGACCAAGGGAAAGCAGCAGTCCTCGACGACCCAAGTGAAGGCGACGGCACTCTCGACGCCCCAACAACAACACACGCCACTGTTTCGCGTTCGATCAAAAGTTGGATAGGAGGGCGAGAAGACGACTGCGATGATCTACAGGCCGTCGAAATCTCGAGCAATCGCATTTCCATTGCTTGTATCTTTGCTACCGATGTCGTCGCTGGTTGAAACCCTATTGGCAACGGGCGCCGAGTCTATTTGAAGGAAACGCGTCATTCGTCGTGCTGTCTGTCAGTTGAAGTTGCAGCGTTATTTGTCAGATCGTCGTACTGACTGTCTAAGTATAGCTTCATGTGGCTTTGCCATTGGCACACACCCGCACACAAAGGCCGTCTGCAAATGATACAATGTCAAAAGTAAGTCTCTTTTGGAAAGCTAATGAAATTTCTGTGAACGGATGGACGAACCTCATTCCTATAAGGTGAGGAGAGGGAGTTGGTGTCTTGGGGAAGGGCACAATTTGCGTCATGCGGATCGCGGTGCACTTCAGATGCACCTGCTGTATGTCACTGGCACTTTCATTATGCATGACGCGTAGACGAGTAGTTGTCGCCTTTTGCCAATAACACCATTTGTTTGCGCGCCAACAACAGCGCTGTTTTCTCGACTTTGATCATCATCGTGGACTGAAACATCTAACATCGGTTTGGAGTTCACTTCTTTGTCGCAATGTCTTTGAAGGCCGGATTTGCTCTCAGGCTTGTCCGCGGAGCGACTGTCCTACTTGTCGTCACATGCCAGATCGTGTGGATCATCGAGGGGCGGTCTGACACTGGTGAGAGTAGTCGGAGTAGCTGGTTCAGTTGTGACAGGCGTTCTTGCAACGAAACTGGAAACCCGCTCGTCTTTCAGTGTCAATTCGGAATTTGATGCTCGACAAACGAGCTCCCGGACCCGATCGGATAACTCAAGATGGAAGGCCAGGAAAACGGACGCTGTTTACAGTGGTCAGCATAGTCCAGCGACGCAAGCGTCAAGTACCCCAGTCACAGTTCGATCGACAGGGTTGACGACTGCATCAGCGAAGGGTTGTGTGTTTGTCCGCAGCTTTTGTTATTGCATCACACTTGTATCGTGTTGTGACGGATGCTGTCAAGTCTTACCCGGATTGTGCGCAATTTGTGGCGGAAGTAAAAGCGAAAGCGATATGGCTTCAGCGTGGGCCAATCGCTGTGTTGAACAACAACGGCTTTCACTTGCTCAGTCCTAATCCCAACTCAAGGGCTTCACATTAGGATCACCAATAAAGAATCTAATATCTGAAGCGAACCCTATGTACGTAGGTCTGTCGTCTATCTCTCTATCTTCTATCCTGGCCTATTTTCCTCAGTGCCATTATGAACTCACTCAACACTTCTTTGGAGGAGTCCTGATCGTCACCTGAAGACGGCACCCGCATGTTGCAAATACCAGTAGGTAACGTTTCACTGACACCGAAACGAGTCAAGGACTCAAGGCCGCCGAACCCACCGTTTTGACCTCGCAGTGCTCAAGAATGAATGATTGTCGGCATACATACTTCTCGCGTCCAATTCCCGACTCCTTGAAGCCGCCGAATGGGGCCCTGGGCTGGACGGCGTGGTAGCAGTTGACCCAGACGGTGCCCGCTCTCAGGGCGTTGGACACCTCCAGAGCCTTGTCCAAATCGCGCGTGAACACCGAGGCCGCCAGACCGTAGCTCGTCGCGTTGGCACGCTCGATGGCCTATGTAAGTGCGGTGAATCGAATTACGGAAACTTGCCGAAAGCTACCGTAACAGTGATTTGGCAGAAATCGAAACAAAATAGTGAAATAACGCGCAATTCAGACAAAGAATCATGCAATTATACAATATTGGTAACATGATTCAATTAAATTAAACCAAATTCTTTTAAGGAAACTTAGATCAGATTTAATTAAGCTAAGCTAAATAAAATTTATTAAAACCAAATTAAATTAAATTAATCTAAGCAAAATTACATTTACTTGAACCAAATGAAATTAAATTATGCTATTGTGAATTAAATTTATTTAAACAAAATTAAGTTAAATCACACCTAATTAAATTAAATTAAATTAAATTAAATTAAGTTAAACTAAATTAAATTAAGTTGAATTAAATTAAATTAAATTAAATTAAATTAAATTAAATTAAATCAAATTAAATTAAATTAAATAAGTTAAATTAAATTGTTAAATTAGATTAGACTAAAGTAAGTTAAGTTAAACTAAAGTAAGTTAAGTTAAACTAAATTAAATTAAATTAAATTAAATTAAATTAAATTAAATTAAATTAAATTAAATTAATTAAATTAAATTAAATTAAATTAAATTAAATTAAATCAAATTAAATTAAATTAAATTAAATTAAACTAAATTAAATTAAGTTGAATTAAATTAAATTAAATTAAGTTAAATTAAATTAAATTTAAATTTAAATTACCTTGTATCAAATTAGGTTACACTAAATTAAATTAACTAACTTTAAATTATTAATTAAATTAAATTAAAATGCATCGTAGTGTCAAGTAATCAACAAAGATTAAGCAAGCAACAAAGAAAATACGAACGTTCGTACCTCGTCCAGCGTCTTGAACTTGAGTATTTGTTGGACGGGGCCGAATATCTCCTCTTTGGCAATGCGCATGCCGTCTTTGACGTCGCTGAACACCGTCGGCTGAATGAAGAAGCCCTTTGGGTACTCGGTCATTTTGCCGCCGCCCGTTTGCAGCTTGGCGCCCTCCTTCTTGCCGCTCTCGATCAGCTCCAGAATCTTCTCGTACTTGGTCGATCTACAGTGATAATTGGTAATTGCTGTCTACCGCAGCCGTCAACAGTATACACTTCAACAACCAGTTGCGATTGCGATCACCTGAGGCCCCTGCTCGTTCTTCGTGTCAAATGGGTCCCCGAAAGTGGTCTTCTGGGCCCGCAGTGTGGCCTTCTTGACGAATTCGTCGTAGACGCCCTCTTGGACGAAGGTGCGCGAGGCGGCCGTGCAGCACTGGCCCATGGTGAAGAACAGGGCGAAGTGGGACATCTCCACGGCGTGGTCCACTGAACAGAAAAGCAGAAACTTCAGCTGCTTGTTCCTGAAACAGCCAAACGTCAGTAGAGAAACCCACAGTCAGCGTCGTCGAAGACTACGTTGGGGCTCTTGCCGCCCAGCTCCAGCGTCACCTTCTTCAGGTTCGACTCCCCTGAGGCCTTCATGATCAGGCGGCCCACCTGGAGCGCAAGTGGCTTCACATTCACTTGAGTAGCCACTGGCAAGCGGACCGACTGACCTCAGTGCTGCCGGTGAAGCTGACCTTGTCCACGTCCGCGTGGTTGACCAGCGCCGCGCCGGCCGTCGGCCCGAAGCCTGCAAAGTGGCAACATTTGTCTGTCTAGAGATTATTGCACTGCCATTGAGACCCAACGATAACCGTGCTGCAACATGGCGTGCGCTATCGGGCCCCTGCTGGCGTCACTAACCAGGGACGACGTTGAACACCCCGGCCGGAATGCCCACTTCCCTGACCAGGCTGGCCACGTGGAGGGCGCCAAGTGGAGTCTGCTCGGCCGGCTTGACCACCAGAGTGCAGCCTGCAGCCAAGGCTTGGGCCAGCTTCATTGTCAGCATCAGCATGGGGAAGTTCCACTGTGAGTATGCATATGAATGTCTCGCGCTGCCATGGAACTCCGCAGTTTCAATGTCGCATCACACGTACAGGCAGGACGGCTCCAACGACGCCGACGGGCTCCAGTCTTGTGTAGGTGAAGAGGTCTCCGTCCATGGGTATGGTCTTGCCGCAGAGCTTGTCGGCCCAGCCGGCGCAATAGCGCAGCGTCGACACGCAGGCCGTCAACTCGCCCACAGAAGCCGTCCAGGGCTTGCCCACCTCCAGGGTGTTTAGGGACTGCAGGCGGATACGGTAGTTCGCGATTCACCAGACATTGCACACAATTGCGGCATGTAGCACTAAAAGAAGCTACTCTGATTCATTACGCACGGCCAGTGTCCGTAGCTCCCTCTCGAAGACATCGGCGAGTTTGCAGAGCAGCAGGCCTCTCTTGGAGGCGTCCATGCTTCTCCAGGTCGAACCTCGAGCGAAGGCCGTCTTAGCTGCCGCCACCGCCTTGTCCACGTCCGACTTGTCGCCTTCCTACAACACGTTACAAAACGATTCCAAGGATACATACATACAAAGGTGTCAACTTTCCATTGGCAGGTAAACAAAGAGTTTGTGTCATTAGCTTGGTGCCAGGTCGACCACTACCTGAACAGTGGCGGTTGTGTCAAAGGTGGCCGGATTCATGGTCGTGAAGGTTTTGCCGCTGTCGCAGTTGACGTATTCGTTGTTGATGAAGAGCTGAGTGAACTTGGGCTTGACGCCGCGAAGGGGCTCCGACATTTTGGCCATCTTGAAGTGAGGCGGCGATTCACTTTCTTGATGCGCAACAAACGAAAGCTGTCCTCGGGACGTTCAGGGTAGAAGTTCGTGAGTAACTGGGGCTTGGAGAGGCGCCGGGGAGCTTTTATCCCCGCAAAGGAGTGTAACAACAGGATCCGCCAAACAAGAATTCCGGTCTGGGCGCACTGACAAGAAGCCCCTTCTTCGCAAACATGTCTAGACGCCTTAGACGTTGATAAGAGAGAACACCAAGGACCAAAACAAGTTCTATATGTTTGATTGCTTTCTGTCTGGTGCGCCTTCGAGTCTGAGTTGTTTTGCACTTTGCAGGAGAGTGCGAACGCAGGTACATATGTGTATGTATGTACATATGTAGCTACATACACGAGCAAATGACGGCCTGATTTGGGGCTATGACTATGTACTTTGTGGTTACAACAGCGTAACTCAGTCAACAGTTTGCGCCTTGCTAGTATGTAGATAATGCAATTGTATGCAATTCAATCGTACTTTGAAACTGACGATTTCGTGCCCCAAATACCCAGGGCTCCAAACGTATATGCGACCAGATTGCAAATGCTTTAGAAATGCACTCTCACTTTGAGCGTGCTACCCATAGGCAAAATGCCGGCAAAGCGTGATACCTATTAATTTGCAATTCGGTATGAGTGCAGTTTGAAAGTGTGGCACAATGCATTGTGTCAGACCACTTCCCCGTAAAAGAGGTCGCATCATCGCCGGACGTGGGAGGAATTTCGATTGTGCCGAACGGCTCCAGTAGTAGTGGCTTCACATCTTGTTTCATTTCCAATCGTCATTCACATGCCAAAACACGTCGGTTCGTTGGCGAGGGCGGGACGACGGACATTTCTCACCCCCCCCCCCCCCCCCCCTCCCCCTTTCCCTTGGCCAAGAGAAGTGGGGGAGGGGGGGGGGGGGTAGAGAAGCCATCCACGCATGTGCGTTGGTGGAGCGAAAGCTCTCTCGACCGTAACGGGTCTTCTCCCGTTCAATTTGTCGTGCCGAGAAGTACAAGAGCGAGAGACAAAGCGGCCGGATCTCATCTACTATACGTAACACGAAGGTGCACAATTTTCGCCCGAGATCGGCCGGCAATATGTCCGGAGAAGCGCCAAGTCTGCAGCCGAAATTCGTCTCCGCCGCGGTGCTCCTCTTCACTGTACTGGTCGCGGCCGATATGGCGGAAGCGACGAACTCTAGGATTTGGATTCAAACTCCAGGTTGGTTAGAGAAGACACTGACTGGGCCGCACCTTCTATTTCACTTGACGTCGCGCTTCAGAGAAGCGTCCAGTGCGCGTCTCCTACGACGCTCGGCCAGGTACAAGGAAGCGCTCCCCTTGGCCGAGCGCGACGACGACGACGAATCTCTGGCGGGCGCTGCTGCAGCAGCGCGTTCGTCAGAGCAACGAGTGCGCCGCGCTGCGAGAGGCGGACGCCGACCCGCTCTTCGTCGCCCGACTGGAGGAGGCCAGGCGTCTGGTCGACGGCCACGACTGGCTCGTGGAGCGCTGCGCTGAAGAGACCAGGGAGGGCTTGCTGATGAAGGGAGCGCGATTCGGACACCGGCGATGATGCACCAATGTGGCGTCGGCGACGCTAGGTTACTGTATGTGGATCAGAAACTCTGACGTGAGTTGCAGGTGACACGTGAACGAGGCTTCAGCGACGCTCCACTTGATCCTTCGCTACCCATTTTCCTTTTCCGTACCTCGCCTACTACCACTCGTTCTGTGTCGGCTAGTGTACAGAATGCCGGTGTCAATACACACACGAATGACACTGATAGGGCCGCAGATGCGTTGCATCACGCGGCGATGCGATGGGTTGGCGATCTGAATGTTTCCTTTCATGAAACCCCTGGTGAATCACCATATTGACCAATCTGCATGCACCGTTTCCACCCTCATTCGGTGACCTTTGTTTTAGACCTGAAAACAACGCGTCATCAGAGAAGGTTGTTATCCGACGTTGCGACTTAATCTTAGGTGGGCGGCCCTGTCTGAAGTACGGTAGGTTCATTCGGCAGCTCTATTGGGCAAGCCAATTAGCCAGTCGGAGATTAACCGGACAGCTGAATTTGAGAGCACTCGCCCACGTATGAATAGCTCGTCGTCAGACGCAAGAATTATAAATGGGACGAGTTCGCAAACGTCAGGAACGCTTGGCTGTCTTCTCACTTCATTCAGCCATGACAAAAGAACCGCTTCTAAGTCTTGTGACGCTGTCTGCGCTAGCGGTGGCTGTAGTGGTGGCGGCACAACCGGAAGACAAATTTGTGGACGCCGACCAGATTCTGTTTCTTCAAAGGCTGATACGTCAAAGTGACTGTTTCGCTAGTTGTTTTATCATTTGCTGTACATTATACTGTTTTGAGGAGGTTTGAACTGCGGTAAATACTCCAATAAGCCCCGCCCAATCCGCATCACTTATGCGGCACATTGTCTATAGCAGAAGCGAAGGGCGGTGCTTATTAGAGGATTCTACTGAAGACCAATTCTCTTGATTGGGCCTATTAATAGAGCACCATACATCATAGTGTTAAATCAGACAAGGTATATGTACCTACACATGTACAGCATTCGTTTGCAGTTGGCAGACGAAGGTTGTCCTCCCCATATCAATCAAGGAACGGCGCTTTGCATGTCGACACATTAGCAGGTGTGGCATTGATGAGAATGCGCGCATAGTTTCGGCCGCGAATTACGGTTTATTCATTACGGTTAGGGATGCGCAGAAACCTTACTACTCAACTACAGCTGTACACTCTTCTATGTAACTTGTTTCGCTGGAGCATATTAATGTTATGTATTGGAGTGCAATGGTTGGCGTGACGTTTCAGTCAAGCGACAACCAGTCAAGAGCGCCCAGACGCCAGCCAAAGCCCCTCCGAGAGTGACGGAAACCGGACGGCCAAGTCGCTTCCATCAAAATAATTCGGATTTGTGGTTCGGGTTTCGTTTATCGCCTGAGCCACCGTTTCAGAACGCAAACCTGACGGCAAAGTGGAACGCATGTCCGATGAGGGGAGGCCATGAGAAAATGTTTGGTTCGACACGCCTGACAAAGTCAGAGTGACCAGAGTCTGTGATTCGTTTATTAGTTTGCTCGTTTGCTCAGAGCGAACAGACCACGGTCGCCGTTGCGATCATCGAATAGAAACATTATATTGCT
>JASAMZ010007575.1:62500-79754 GCA_030248115.1 Linhomoeus sp. GSCO2_2 | reverse complement strand
TGTGACGCTCGTTACGTATTGCTCACACACTTGATTTTGCAGTATCATTCGCAGCGTTCAGGGGGACCCTGGCTGTCTCCACGTCTGCAACTGACAGCATACACTCAACTGCGGCAGCCCCGCAGGACGACACTGCCGTAAAGCGCACTAACAATAGGCCACTTAGTTTTACCCCACTTGCGATTGACTGCAACAGCGAATCGAGAATTCAAAATGGTGCTTGTGAACAAAGCGGCCGCTCTGGCCAGCGGATTGACCGACTCGTCGAAAGCTCTCGCCTCTGGAGGTACGCGCAGGAAGCGTCACTACTACGGTATCAAAAGTTTCAGCATACATTTGAACGTATGTACTGTTAACGTGCACGCCAAAGTCGGCTATTCGCTGACACCTGTCGCTCTTTCAACGAAACACGTTCAACGACCCTGTCGGCTCGCTCGCTTCGATGCATTCTACGCAGTAGTTTCTAATGCAATACAGCGCAATTACGATACATTTAAACACAATACGATAGTCTATCCGTTTCCTACAAATTAATACGTACAATACAATACAAAACAGGCATCGCCGAGGAACTAAACGCCTTCCAATCCAACGCGGTGACTGCCTTCCTTCACGGAACTAGCGACGTCAACTGGTACCATCCGGAGTGCGTCGCCATCTACTCATCGCACGATGCGCCTTTGGTGGGCGCCAAAGGTACATAAAATTGTACGACTTTGTCAAAATAGCGACACATTATGTACCAGTTGCGGCGTGGCGAATCTTCCGCAACGCAAATCGTTACCAAATTCTGCTCATGAGAAATTTGCAGCGCATCTTTCCAGCCTGCAAGGACGCCGACTTGGCCGAGTACATCCACTTGCCCTTCTCCATCGACAAGATCAGCACTAAGCAGTATGGAGACATCGTCGTCGACGTCGGCACCTACACTAATGGACTGGGCGAGACTGGACAGTGAGCGCTGCAACGACGACGACGACGACGACGACGACGACGACGACGACGACGACGACGACGACGACGACGACGACGACGACGACGACGACGACGACGACGACGACGACGACGACGACGACGACGACGACGACGACGACGACGACGACGACGACGACGACGACGACGACGACGACGACGACGACGACGACGACGACGACGACGACGACGACGACGACGACGACGACGACGACGACGACGACGACGACGACGACGACGACGACGACGACGACGACGACGACGACGACGACAGAGAATAATTCTGTTGTTGTTCACATCAAACGTCACTATTTCAGGTACATTGAAGTGCTGAAGTATAACGGCGACGGCAACTTCCAGGAGCTGGCGCAAGCCTTCATAGAGAAGGATTGCTAAGAAGGAGTGCTCAAATAGAGCAATTTAGGCGATTTTTTGTGAAATATATTGTCGATTGACGACAATAGTTCAGCATGTGTGCCAGATGAACGAGGCAATTTGCACAACTTCAAAACTAGAAGGGGGGGGGGGGGGGGGTTGCGAAAAGATCGACGCGAAGCGATTGTTGTTGGTGTGTTTGTTTGGCCCGCGTTTTTTTGTTTAAGATCGATGCGAGTGGTGATACACGGATTCAAGATCAATTTTGAACTTTCGTTAGTTTCTTTAGTGTTTTAGACAAATGATATGATGCCGATATGAATGAAGCGTCAACTTTAGTCGTAATATTTGGCCAGTGCTTGATGAAAATACACAAAGATTTTACAAAATCTCGACCTTACATAACTGAAACTAAACTGTGAGTTTCAGTTTCAGTTTCAGTTATGGCGCCCGCGCCAGTTTCGATTCAGTTTCAGTTTCAGTTAACTGATTGTAACTGAAACTGAAACTGGAACTAGTTAAAGTTTCTATTGGCCACCCTGGTAGTGAAGCGAACAGTAACGATAGTTCTGTATGGTTCTTCTGATTGATTTTCGTTCGAGGCACTGCTGTACCTTACCGAACTTTGCACCACCGCGAACGTTCGAGAGGCCACTTGTTTCTCTGTTTGCCGTCTGAGTTTCGCTCGCGCGCGAACCGGTCTCTTTCTCTTCATTAGGCAGTGGATGCGCCTTTCGCGACGATTTCTCAATCTGTCATGAGTCTACCTTGCGAAGGGAAGTCGCACCGCACCGCCGCAAACTCCGTCAAATCGACAACACGCTGTAATATCGCTCCGGTCGGCAGTGCGCGCTGCGCTGACCCCCTTCCACCCCCCCCCCCGCAAACAGACAACAACTCTCAACGCACTTTCCTAACTCTGTCGCATAATCGTAGGACGCAGATATTGCAGAGTTGCACTCTATCCAAGATGATCCTTCTGAGCAAGGCAGCGGCCCTGGCCGGCGCAATGGCCCTTGCTGACGGCAACGCTCTCGCCTCCGGCTGTGGGTTCCTGTTCACTACGTGATTTGACCAGCTACCGTAACTACTTCAATAAGCCCCCTCTTGACCCACCCCTTCAAGAACATGGCATCGGGGTTTAGTTGGAGAAAAGGATGGGGGCTAGCAGAGTATTTTCGATAGCTCTACGCATGACATGAGTGTTTGTCCTTAAGATAAGGTTGCGCAGCCTCTACACAAATGCTCTCGACGCCTGTGGTGCAGGCGGACTGCAGGGGTGGGGCTTGGGGAGGTCTTACTGGAGGAATCACGGTTACTTATTTATGTAATGACAAACTAAGCTATGTAGCCTAGTGTAATGTTAGTGCTTCAATTTCCACCACAGGGGTGCCGGGCGCCGACGCGGCCGCTCTGGAAGCCTTCCAGTTGAAAGCTCTGCGCGCCCTGAACGACGGGGTCGTCGACCCCAACTGGTACAACGAGGACTGCACTGCCATCTACAGCACGCATAGTGTCCCACTGATCGGACGCGACGGTGGGATACTGTAGACTGGCACTACGCTATTGTTGTTGTTTTGTTGAGCGGTGTAATAATGTAGCGACGGCGTCAATGAATGGAAGTCCCGTCGTTTCAGCATGCATCAACGCGGAAGTTGCCGAGACCATCCATCCGCCATTGACCGTTGAACCAATGAGCGTCAAGCGGTTTGGCGACATCGTCATCGACACCGGCATCTACGTCAGCGGAGAGGGCCACACCGGACAGTCAGTGGCGACGGGACCAACAACAACAACAACAACAACAACAACAACAACAACAACAACAACAACAACAACAACAACAACAACAACAACAACAACAACAACAACAACAACAATGACGACGACGACGACGACGACGACGACGACGACGACAGCGACGACGACGACGACGACGACGACGAGGACGACGATGACGACGACGACGACACCGACGACGACGATGACGACGACGACGATGACGACGACAACGACGGCGACGACGACGACGACGACAACGACGACGACGACGACGACGACGACGACGACGACGACGACGACGACAATAATCGAACTTCCATGATCGCTTCAGGTTCACCGTCGTCATGAAGGACCTCGGCGGAGGCAACTTTCAGGCTCTCGCTCAAGCCTTCATTGAGAACGACGAATAGGCCAGAAGAAGAACGGTGAAGCGCTGGTTAGGAACTGTATTAGGCGCAACTGTGTTGATTTGCCCCTATGATGCCTTGCAGCCTTGGGATGTCATTACCCCCACTATAGCTAACCGCTGTAGCGACTCTGAATAGTAGAAGTAGTGGATGGCAAACACCAGTGGAAAGCTTCTGCAAACCGTAAGGGGCGCAGCATTCGCAGCAACAAGCCGGCACCCTGTGCCGTATGCGCCGCATGCAGGTGTTACATCAAGTTGAATCGACACATCAGGACTCGACAGCAGATATTTTACCTGCATGTGTAGCTACAGTTCGAATGGTCAATTTGGTAAGTGTCAGTCTATACGATAATTGGATGTATAGGGTGCTTGCGCCTGCCCGTCCACCTCACGGGCCTAATTATCGACACTTGGAGACGCTACATACAATAGCTCAGCATTCTTGTAGTTTAGCGGATCTTAGTGCTCTGCCGCCTACGGCAAAGTTCACCACTTCTTTGATCAGCCTGGCAAATGCTGCTGGAAACGTTGTCCCAAAGTTGCAGAAGTCGGTCAAAAGACCTTTTGACCTGGCATTGGAATAAGCAGCAACCACAAGTTTCGCGCGAATTCCGCAAAACCTTGACACCAAAGCAATGCTGAACGCAAGCTCTCCAGAGATCGCGGCCTTTCAACTGACGCTGCTGGCGCCCTCCCTACTTCTGTACGCCACTCTCCTATTTCTTCTCTTCAAGAAGCGAAACCAAGAACCCTTCTCCTCCAGTTTCTTTCAAATCTGCTTCTATTTGGGAGTTGTCGACTGCCTGAAACTCGTCAAGAGCTATCTCTTCTTCAAGTTTCCCTTCTGGGGATGGCTCTTTGTGGAGTTTTACCTGGGACTGGAGACTGACATTGTTCCAAGGGTCTCTAGGGCTTCAGGGTATTTTTTGGGCCACACACAGATGACGCTCGTCAGCCTGATTGCTTTGAACCGGCTGGTCGGCGTCGTTTATCCCACTAAGATTGCCCGGGTATGCTGTAAACTGCAGAGTTATGACCAACACTCCCAGTCAACACTATGAAGTCTGAAAGTGCAGTCTTTTACACATATTAAACCGACAAAACACACAAAACGCGAGATTGGACGAAGGTTCAGCTGCTATTTCAGATCTTCTCCAAAAGGAACACTCTGACAGCGATGGCCCTTCTGTCTCTGACGTCTGTCCCGGCGGTAGTCCACGCCTCCGTGCACTCATTCAAATTCAACTTCAGCAACAAAACTGGGCAAGTGCTGTATTTGAGGGCCAACTACGAAGACAGCAAGAGCTATGTGCGGTGGCCATGCGTTCTACCTGGGACGATACCGGATAAACTATCAGCTGTATTTTCGCCGCGCCAGCGCGGCGAGTATATATACGGACGCTGTTGTCTGTTCATTTGTGTGTTTATGTATCGTAATTGCGCTGTATTGCATTAGAAACTACTGCGTAGAATGCATCGAAGCGAGCGAGCCGACAGGGTCGTTGAACGTGTTTCGTTGAAAGAGCGACAGGTGTCAGCGAATAGCCGACTTTGGCGTGCACGTTAACAGTACATACGTTCAAATGTATGCTGAAACTTTTGATACCGTAGTAGTGACGCTTCCTGCGCGTACCTCCAGAGGCGAGAGCTTTCGACGAGTCGGTCAATCCGCTGGCCAGAGCGGCCGCTTTGTTCACAAGCACCATTTTGAATTCTCGATTCGCTGTTGCAGTCAATCGCAAGTGGGGTAAAACTAAGTGGCCTATTGTTAGTGCGCTCTACGGAGTGTCGTCCCTGCGGCTGCGCAGTTGAGTGTATGCCGTCAGTTGCAGACGTGAGACAGCGAGGGTCCCCCTGAACGCTGCGAATGATACTGCAAACTCAAGTGTGTGTGGTAGACGGTGTGTAAGAGTTAGTGTACGGTGTTGGTGTTGCTGCGATACGTGTGTAAGTAATGTCTTGCTATACGAAATCGGGCCGGTTTAGACTTACATACGCGGTCTTCTTCCGAGAGATGAACTCATGGCAATTTGCATCGGCCAATGAAAGCAAAACGGCTGAAATTGGACAGACCTACAATATGTACTGTACGTCGGCCAAAACTGACAAAGCGCGATTTCATTCGAGCAAACGGAGCCGCGATCGTTGCAGAGGAAACGCAGATGTTCAAACTGTAAACAAACCTCTGTTCCAGTTCACTCCCTGCCTACTAAAGAGTGACTCTCAGTTGTGCACAGGCGGTAAGTTCAGCAGTGTTGTTTGTGTATCCGTGGAAGGATGCCAAGACCCTAATAGTTTGCCGAACGAACTGTCGCTAGTGAACAACCGAGTCACGGGGCGTTTATCTGGAGGAATGTCGCTCAAACAAAGGAGAACCCTTGCTGGAATGGGCTGCTTTAAAGCTGCTGGAGTTAAACAGCTGATAAGAGCGCGCAGTTTAACCCTTACGATTTGATAACGCGAAATTCATCCATTGGATTCTTGATAGGTGCAGATATCGTTAACGTTATGCGCTGCTCAAAGATAACTTGGCACGCACTGTCAACTTTGTAGTTGTCGTCATAGTTCGGAATGCTCCCAGAGTCGCGCAAAACGGTTAACGATTGACGACTAAGGCTCTGTGGCAACTCAAGCTTCGTTTCTTACTCGTAAACTTTGGTGAACTTAGATAGCGGCGGCACGCGCTGCGCCACACAAACAACATGCAGTTCAGTGCCATTCTTTTGTCGATAAATCTTTTGAATCGGCCCAAAATGGACGGAAGCGGTGGCAGTCCCTTGACTTCCGGTAGAAACAACTTGGAGTGGGAAGACTACGCGGTTCTCGCCGCCTACTTCATAAGCATCTTGTCCGTTGGACTATGGGTGAGTTGAGAGTGAGACCAGAAAAGTTTGATTTTTTTCTCAAGACTTCAAGAGTTGTTGTTGGGTTGTGTGCGTTAGTCCGTATAACGCTCACAGTATCGGATCCCGAAGTTGAAGTAAGATAAGCGGCTTACACTTGCCTACAGACATCGGCGTAATTATTATATGAACTAGGGTCTATAACTAGGGTCTATGGATGACGCATTGCAGCTTTAGAGACTGATGTCGCGCAGCTGACGCGCTGCAGCTTCAGAGACCGATGTCGCGCAGCTGACGTGCTGCAGCTTGAGAGACCGACGTCGCGCAGCTGACGCGCTGCAGCTTCAGAGACCGATGTCGCGCAGCTGACGTGCTGCAGCTTGAGAGACCGACGTCGCGCAGCTGACGCGCTGCAGCTTCAAACACCGATGTCGCGCAGCTGACGCGCTGCAGCTTCACAGAGCGATGTCGCGCAGCTGGCGTGCTGCAGCTTCAGAGACCGATGTCGCGCCGCTGACGCGCTGCAGCTTCAAACACCGATGTCGCGCAGCTGACGCGCTGCAGCTTCAGAGATCGATGTCGCGCAGCTGATGCGCTGCAGCTTCAAACACCGATGTCGCTCACCTGACGCGCTGCACCTTCAGAGACCGATGTCGCGAAGCTGACGCGCTGCAGCTTCAGAGGACCGATGTCGCGCAGCTGACGCGCTGCAGCTTCTGTCAAAGGTTGGAGGTCGCCGGTCTCGATGTCGCTTTGCGCCGACTGCGCCTCTCTCCGTAATCAGCAAAGAGACCGCCCGGGACAGTGGCACCTGACAAAGCGACGTTTTGCGCTTCGCCTGTGCCCGTGAC
Source organism: Linhomoeus sp. GSCO2_2 (assembly GCA_030248115.1). Taxonomy (NCBI): domain Eukaryota; kingdom Metazoa; phylum Nematoda; class Chromadorea; order Monhysterida; family Linhomoeidae; genus Linhomoeus; species Linhomoeus sp. GSCO2_2. Next base: position 72,522 of record JASAMZ010007575.1, on the reverse strand, counting down.
TCGTGCGCCGTTCTTGGTCAGAAGACGAAACCCCGTGTTGACGGTGCTTTGACAGTGTGTAAAGCATATTGTTATCACAAGTTGGGTCTCACAGCGAACACAGAGTGTAAAGCAAATGGTGCGCAAGTTGGGTCTCACAGCGAAGCAAGCCGTACTATGGCAGAATCGTAATCGTTGTTGCGAAGAATGTTCTTCCGAAAACGGCCGAAATTTGCCCGAATATCGCGAAATTCGGACGATTTAGGCGGCGGCCGAAGACGAAACTTGGGCCAGATGGTGCAGCGTCGAACGGCGGTTCCGTTGATGCACGGCTCGTCGCGATCCGCCGCCGCAGTCCGGAGTTAGCGCCAAAAATGTGCCAAAAACGATATTTTCGGAATTTCGACCGAATTTCGACGGCGGCCCAAGACCAAACTTCGGCCAGCTGGTCCCCGGCGGAAGGCGGTTCTTTTCGTGTATAGATGTCCGGGATCCGTCGCCGCTGTCGAGAGTTATCGTGCTAACAGACAAACAGACAGACAAACAGACAGACAGAGAGCGCGCGATTAGTAGAGAGGATTACTCATTGAAGACAGCGACATTCTGCGGTTTTCATAGCACTAAAACGGCTCCGACTCCTTCTTACGATGTCAGCGAATACTGCCGTATGAGGAACTTCTAAACCGTGGCGTGCTACGAAATACAATCTACAGATGTGGTGTCGTTCTTCAGTCAGGCCTCCGGGCGTCAAGAGGCAGCGTGAGCGGCTACTTTCTCGCCGGAAGAGACACGCACTGGATTCTGGTTAGTGTGTTGGGCGCGAAAATATCAGTTGCTAATGCTGAAACTGGAGTGAAGACTGATACCCTGAAATTGCAACTGAAACTGAAACTCCTATTTCAGGTGGGCGCCACCATCTTTGCCACGAACGTGGGCAGCGGTCACTTTGTGGGCTTGACGGGATCCGCCGCGGCCACGGGCATCGCTGTTGGCGGATTCGAGCTCAATGTCCGTTCTGGAAATCTCGCAACGTTTGCTTTGTTTTGTGGCGCGACAAAATGTACATGTGCACACGGTTGACAAGGCTAACCTAGTCAGCGTCTGTCTGTTGGCGGCATTGTAAAGGATGTGGCAAGAAGACATGTGAGGAGTCGATGCGGCTAAGCAGTAATCAGTTCTGCTATCCGTTTCTGCAAAGTATTTTCGCATATTCGAGGCATTCACAATTAAAATTTTTCGTGTCGCAATGTTCAAAAGCGGCATTCTCTTTCGCGGGCTAGAAATCATAATGCGGAACTTTAGAGAGACGCCTCAAATTTGTTACAATTGTGTGGATTAGCAGGGTGTATCCAAAACTCATCTATTGACAAAAATGTGTGCTGAAGTCAAAAAGAATTTCTAATAGGCGCTCCAAAACTTGACAAACGCAAAAAAATGTCCGCTTGAAAGCCTCTGAACATGAAACATATAGCTTGTTATCAATTTCAGGCCATGTTCCTCATGGTGATCCTGGGCTGGTTCTTCGTCCCCGTCTACATAGCGTCAGGGGTGAGCGAGTGAATGGACGTCTCATCACAGTGTTCTTTCAGCGACGCTGCCAGAGACTTCCAAACCGCTTCAGGTGTTTACCATGCCAGAGTACATCAAGAAGCGCTTTGGGCGCACCAGAATTCAGACCCATCTCTCAGTCCTGTCCCTTCTGATCTACATCGTCGTCAAGTGCTCCGTGAGTAGTTACATACCTATTTTACCACTCGTTTACAGTGCGTGTACCTACATTATTTGTTTCAATGTTTAATTATTTCTTTTATAATGTTTAATATAATGTATTATTTTAATGTCTTTATGGAGTTTGTTATAAATATCTTAATGTAGTGTTATCATAATGCTAATGTACTGTTATCATGCTAATGCAATGTTTGTCAAAATGTTAATGTTAATTTATGTTTATTGTAATGCTTACATCATTTGTTTACAGTATGTGTAGCTTTCAGGCGGATTTGCTGGCGGGAGCGATTTTCATCCGAGAAGCGTCCGGCCTGAACATTTTCGTGGCCATCGGCCTTCTCCTGTTGGTCGCCGCCGTCTTCACGGCTGTAGGTGGGGTCAGAACCAATGCGTGAAGCCAAGATTTGTATTCGGAATTCCCTGCGTGTGACGCACATTTCTTGCAAAACGATGCTATTTTGTATAATAGGCGGTCTGACGGCCGTGATCTGGACGGACGCGGTGCAAGTGGTCATTATGCTGGTGGGAGCCGTCACTCTGATGTTCATCAGTGAGTGCCGTTCGGGGATGGCCATAGACACTGAAACTCTTCCAGTTTCAATTAAATTTACTGAAACAGAAACTGAATGGAAACTAGCTTGCGTGGCCTGTCATATTTACACTGAAACTGAAACTGCAACTCCACAAACAGTTTCAGTATTAGAGCGGTAGTGAAACCAGTAACATGAATGTACGCTCTACAGCCACGAGCATCGTAGGACTGAAACTCAGTTTCAATAACAGTAAATGAAACTCCAAAGGAATTTCACTGGAACTGAAACTGAAACTGATACTGCTATGAACACTTATACTGCATACTGAAATTGCAATAAGAGTAGTGTCTATGGTCAACCCTGGTGTCGTCGCATCATTGTCGTCTTTTAACGCTCCCCAATGCTACAAACTTCAATAATGCGCTAGGCTTCAATCACGAAAGCGTGGGCGGTTTCGGCGGCCTGATCACGAGGTACTTCGCCGCCGTCCCGGGGGAGAACTACACGTTTGCGGAGCCTGAATCGATTGTGGTAACGGGTTCCAGCGGTCAGAACGAAGAAATCACATTGGACGCAACCCCGGAAGCTTGCAGCGGATTGCCACTGAGAAGTGAGCCTTTGCGCTTTTTTCGCCGCGCCTCAGCGCGGCGAGGTGTATATATACGGATGACAATGTGTGTCTGTGTGTGTGTGTGTGTGTGCGTGCGTGCGTGCGTGCGTGCGTGCGTGCGTGCGTGCGTGCGTGCGTGCGTGCGTGCGTGCGTGCGTGCGTGCGTGCGTGCGTGCGTGCGTGCGTGCGTGCGTGCGTGCGTGCGTGCGTGCGTGCGTGCGTGCGTGCGTGCGTGCGTGCGTGCGTGCCTGCGTGCGTGCGTGCGTGCGTGCGTGCGTGCGTGCGTGCGTGCGTGCGTGCGTGCGTGCGTGCGTGCGTGCGTGCGTGCGTGCGTGCGTGCGTGCGTGCGTGCGTGCGTGCGTGCGTGCGTGCGTGCGTGCGTGCGTGCGTGCGTGCGTGCGTGCGTGCGTGCGTGCGTGCGTGCGTGCGTGCGTGCGTGCGTGCGTGCGTGCGTGCGTGTGTGTGTGTGTGTGTGTGTCTGTCTGTCTGTCCGTCGCACAAAAGTAAGATATGTGGCATATGTGGTCAAGTAGAGTCAAGGTCGCTGAGCACGGATCCGATGTCCGTTTCTGTTGCTAATTTCGCATTTTCGAGATATTCACAATTGAAATTCAAAAATGTCAAAAATCGACTTTTTCACCCGATGAGCTAGCGACGAAATTTCTTCAGAAACGGCAAGGGCATACACCGCAGATAATTTGCAACACAAAAGAAAATTTTTTCAAATGTGGAATTTGATAGAAATACGCGATTATTTGTCGAAATTCTCAAATTGACAAAAATAGAGCGTCATTTATTGACGAATGTGAATGCAGAAATGGTAAGGCCGTATGTCAACAAGAATATCTGACATTGTCTTGCAGTTTTAATAAATCGCAATTGCGAGATAATTAGAATTAAAAATAAAAAATGTAAAAATCGACTTTTTCGTCTGATGGGCTAGCGGCAAAATTTCTTCAGAAATGGAAAGGGCATAGACAGCAGATAACTTGTAACACAAAAGAATATTTTTGCAAATGCGAAATTTGATAGAAATACGCGAATATTTGTTCGAATTCCATAAAATGACAAAAAATAGAACGTCATTTATTGACGAATGTGAATTTAGAAATGGCAAGGCCATATGCCAATAAGAATTTGTGATACAGTTTTACAGTTTAAATAGATTCAATTTTGAGAAATTTAGAATTAAATATTTAAAAAATGTCAAAATCGACATTTTCATCTGATGGGCTAGCGGCAAAATTTCTTCAGAATTTGTAAGCGCAGAGACTATGGATAAACAGCAACATGCAAGCAGTTTTGTGCAAATACTAAATTTGATAGAAATGTCAAAAATTTAACGGAAATGTCAAAATTTCGTAAATTGCAAAACTTTTTTTTGCTTAATGTGAACGTAAAATAGAAAGCGCGTAAGCCAAGAGGACTTTCTGATAAAGAACGACCGCACCAAACTTTTGGCAAGTTTTTTGTTGGATGTGACGTTTTCACACCAGACAAGCGGCGTCGTATCATGCCGATAACATATATGTAGCGAACGCGGCGATATCACTGAGCTTTAGATCAGCTGTACAGATAAGCGTATCGTGGGGATAGTTGCACTTGGGATTAAGGTACACTAGCGGCCTGGGCGCGCGCCTTCGGCGCGCGCGGAGAAAAGCCCTGCGCGGGCTCGCTTCGCTCGCCCGCTCCAGGCTTTTCGTCTCGCTCGGCGCTGCGCGCCTCGCTCGACAGCCGCCGCCTCACTTTCCTTTTGTTTCACTGTGTGACAGTATCTGCTTGGTTCGATTCCCGTGTTTGGAAGAAACTTTTGTTGATGAAAAGTTATCATTTGCGAATTTTTTGCGCAACGTGGTAAACTATGTGAAGTTGCACACTTGCTACCCTATCATGCTGTCACATTGTCTTCCATGCATTACCTTCCATGCGGCCTCCACTGTCTATAGCGAAATTCAAAAATTTAAATTTTCTCACTTACAGTATGCCTACGCGCGCGTAGCTAGGTGCGTAAAGCTGCACATTGCCTACCCTACACATCTGGCATACCAACCGCTTCTTCCGCCTTTCCAAGCAGGCTCCAGTATCTGTAGCAAAAATAAAAAATTTGAATTTTCTCGCCTACCGTAGGCTTTCCCGCGTAACGGACCAGTTTTGGCTCGCCTCCGGGCCAGGCCCAAGGCAGCGCCCCATAGCTGGGATCGGTCCGCCGGGCCAGTCGGGCGGGCTGATTGGGGCCGACAGACAGACAGACAGACAGACAGACAGACAACCAGGGATTAAAGGGGGAGAACGTTCTCAAGACACTTTCTCCAGATGCGGCTAACGATGTGTACCGGGCTTTTCCGTAAATAAGCCCCTCCAAGAATAAGCCCCATGGGGCTTATTTTAAGTTTTCTTTCCGAAAATAAGCCCCTGGGGCTTATTTTCGGGGACAAACTTAACAGCACAGGTCCCCCAATTTTCCATTGCTAACGACGCATTTTGTACTCAAAATACACGGATTGTGCCGTGATTTCTACTGCTTTCAATATGAATCGTAACATTGTATCAGTGAAGCGATTATTTTGACATACTAAACTTCCATCTTAGCTCTATATATGTCACAAAATACAAGAAACACCACACGCAAGCGGCAGATTCGTCTATGGTAAGAATTGGAACTTTCCGATAATTAGCCCCGGGGCTTATTTTCGGGTGAAGTATCAGGTCGGGACAAGTGCCAATTCCGAATTTAAGCCCCGGGGCTTATTTACGGAAAAACCCGGTACAAAGTTCACTATACTGTTAACCAAAATTTGACGGACACAAGGTATAGGTTGAACTTTTTACACACACAGCTTGTTGGATTTTCGACACGTTGCGCTGCGATCTCATCACTGCGCTCGGCGCTTCAGCGTCCATGAACCTCTTGCGACCCGTCAACGACGGCAGTTTCCCGTGGCCGGGAATGACCTTTGGGCTGACCATCATCGCCACTTGGTATTGGTGCCTGGACCAGGTGCGCAAAAGGCGTAACCTAGTATATGCCATAAAACCCTCGCAATTGGATGTACACAGATAGGGCGCATTTGCGGGCGACGATGGCCGTCTTTTCGTTCTCAGAGACGGCCATTGACGCATCAGGCAGGGTATTGTCGACTAGAATGAGGTTGATTGATGGATTAGTAGATGGCCGTCTAGACGGTGATTGACTGAGGACGGTTATTGACTGCAACACATCCACTCACACCCATCGAGCCGTCGCTCGCTTCACGTTTGCTTTGCCGGCGTTCTGTGCTGCACGCCGTCAGTCCTCACAAATTGTGTATGTGTGTGTGTCCACACAGCTTCCCAGTCATTGTTAGTTGTCAGGTGTCCGTCCAGCGGGTGTTGTCCGCCCGCAACTACTCGCACGCCAAGGGCGGCTGCCTGCTGGCCGGATGGCTCAAGGTGCTGCCCCTCTTTCTCATGATCTTCCCAGGGATGGCGGCCAGACTCATCTACCCAGAGGTCGCCTGCACAGGCGCAAAACAGTGCTACGAGGTTTGCGAGGTGGAGGCCGGCTGCAGCAACGTGGCCTACGCCAGAATGGTCGTCACCCTGCTGCCCGTCGGTCGGTGACCTACATACGTACCTGCAGTACACCACTGAAAACAGAAGTGAAATTGCATACCAACGTTCACAATGGGTTTCTTGTCCGGACGGATGCGTGAGTACCGTAAGACCTCCAACAAGCGTCCCTCGACCCCGTGGGCATATAGAGTCGACGACGGCGAAGTGGGCGGGGGCGCTTATTGGAGGTTTTGCTGTATCTTCCAACAATCTTAGGTCTCCGAGGCCTGATGTTGTCGGTGATGCTGGCGGCCCTGATGTCCTCCCTCACGTCGGTCTTCAACAGCGCCTCCACCATCTTCACACTGGACGTCTACAAGGTGCTGCTCAGGAAGGCCGCCTCCGACGTCGAGCTCCTGGTCGTCGGCAGGTTTGATACCGTAAACCCCCCCCCCCCCCCCTCCCCGCCCCTAGTTCTGTACACCTTCCAGAGAATGCCATCGAAGTTGAAGAAGGCGAGAGTGGCCTATCTCGGAGTATCTTCGGTTATCTTGCGCATAGAGCGGCGAATCTTGTGCCTAGACCAGTTTTACGCATAGAAATGACCGAAGATCCTCTAATAAGCACCCCCCCCCCCCCTTTCTACTCTTTCTTCGCTTCCGTGCGCGGCAGGAAGTTCAGAGTTTTCGTCGTCATAATGGCGGCCATCAGCGTGTCGTGGATCCCGCTGATCCAGGAGTCGAACGGCGCCCAACTCTTCAACTACATTCAAGACTCCACTTCCAACCTGTCGCCTCCGGTGACGGCCGCCTTCGTCCTGGCCTTCTCGAGCGAGAGAGTGACTGAGCCGGTAATTGAATACGTGACCACACACACTGTATCACAACAGCTTACGTACCATCAAAATTTTGTTTTGACAAAATTTTGTTTTGGTAAGACCGGTGCAAAGTGACCAATAGAAACTCTAACTTGTAGTTTCAGTTTTTGTTTCAGACTTTCAGTTACATTATTACGCTGGCCGAGTTAGTTTAAGTTTGGTGCAGTACTTCCCTTCCGAGCTTCAGTATATGAAGATTACGATGAGTATTATGAAGATTTCGATCTGATTAGCTTCTTCAACACGAATCTAAGGAAATCTCTACTTCAGTAGCGACATATGGTAAAAATTTTACTCACATGCGCTGAGGTTTAGCGCTGTTTCAGCATTGACTGAAACTAAACTGCGAGTTTCAGTTTCAGTTATGAATGAAGTCCGTGCCAGTTTTGGTGCAGTTTCAGTTTCAGTTAACTGAATGTAACTGAATACTTAAAGTTTCAATTAGCCACCCTGCGCCGCATGCGTTAACAACACATCGAGGCCGTGCGATGAGAAAACCTCTGTAGTTATTGCCAGCTGGAATTCAGGGAACATTCTGGGGTTTGATGGCGGGATTGGCTCTCGGATTGGTTCGATTCGCCGCCGTCATCATTGTCGGCTCGCCCGCTTGCAACGAGGAGGACTACCGGCCCATTTTCCTTCGACCGGACGGGGTGCGCGCTTGATTTTTTTTGAGGTTTTAAATCTGTAAGGAAATTTCAAATCAATAACAAAGCCCTCCAGCTCCACTACTTGCACTTCGCCATCTTATCCTTCTTCTTCACGGGTGTAGTGATCGTGGGAATCAGCTATTTGACCGAACCGCTCCCGAAGGAATCCGTGAGTGAAAGACGACTATGTACTTATCGCACCTTTAGTAATGCGCACAGACGGACCGTATTTCCTCGTTTCAGATTGTGAGACTGACTTTCAAGACGCGCCGCTCGGAAGAGCGACGGGTCAGTTTTTCGGAAGGCGAACTGGACTACGATGCTAATGGCGCCGCTGCAGTCGACACGAATGGTACGCTAGACGTTCGACCGTTGCTATAAATGCTATATCGCCTGCTACCGTAACCCAATCCCGCGTCCACTCTTATAGACGAACAATCCCCTTCTCCAACGGGCTTCCGCAAGGTGATCAATTTTGTATGCGGCCTAACGCCGCCGAGCAAGGGCAAACGATCAATGTCGGAGCAAGAACAACACGCGAAGAAAATGATTTCTCTTCACGAGAAGCCTTTGTGGAAGCACTTCACGAATTTTCAAGCCGTCCTCCTCTTGGCTGGAGGGGTGTTCATTTGGATTTTCTTTGGTTGAGATGGGGAAGAATGGAGAGAAACAGGATTTTCTGAGTGATCGAGCGCTGTGGACACATGTACACTTTGTCATTTGATGAATTGGGCACATTCGGTACACGGTTTGTGCTATCATGTAGTGCAAGCAAAAGGTCGTCCGGTGGACTCAATCGAGTGCCCACTGTGGCCCATCACTGTTTCAAAACGACCAACGCAGTACACACATAAAAGTTCAGTTTAGAGTGTTAATGGAAAAGTAACAGAGGCACGACGCATATCTGGGGATTGCAGTTTTCGTTACTCAAAAGCAGCTTGGGCGTCGCGCACCTCTGCAACAATGGAGGTTTGTGGGTGGGGGACGACGACGACGACGACGACGACGACGACGACGACGACGACGACGACGACGACGCTCGCAAGTCACCAACCGATTGCTGTAATGTCTCCGTCGCCGTCTTGATCGGCGAATGAGAACAGCGCTTCCAAGAACAATGTAAAACCTGTGTTGGCCTCCACTCGATTGATTTTGCCGTTGCCGTCAAGGTCGATCAGCTGCAGACAATGTTTGAAGTATTTCACATCCATTTAGTGGTTCAATTCCATTTAGGCTCGTGGCTGAGTTTCAATACCTTGAAGACTGCGTCCGCGTCGATCACCTTGAAGAGTCGCCTCGGCAGGCAGGCCCCGCTCGCGACTAGGAGTAGGCAGAGTAGCGCGTGTTTCATTATCTCGATATTAACTTCTATTACAGAGGCTGAGTTTAGTTGTAGCTACACCTACGCAGCAAGCGCACGCATTGTAGATTGTAGTGTGCGTGCAATAATGCACTGTCGGAAGTTGCTTTGGCCACAGTGGGCTCTGTCAACTATTGTCATCACGGCAGTTCGGCTGGCACAAATTGCCGGCTGACGAAAGCTTCAATGGAATCTCTACTATTGCTGCCGTGCTATGTATGAAGACTGCGTGTTTGAAAGGGGGGGGGGGGGGGGGCAGTAGAGGTGGCAGTTAATGACGGTAGGGCTGTCTGTAATTGACGCTGCCCCACTGCCACTGCTGTGCTGCGTCAACCATAGTGGCAACAACCATAATACTGCGCAGTAGCCTACGTGTTAACGAATTTTTACACATTTCAACCAATCAATAATCAAAGAGCTCCGGCCAAGAGTAGGACGAGACGAATTGGGTTCTTGTTCTCTTTTCTTCAGGCAGTATCACGTCGTTCCAAACCGAGTTATTGGTCCACACAGACAGCGAGTAACCCTCGTATTCGTCTGACTCGAGAGACCAGAACATCCATGGAATTCCGTCGTTCTCGGCGCACGTTTCTATTGTAGCTCTGAATTTCGATTTTCAAATTAGGATTGGGGGTGCAATCCTCGTAAATCGTTACTGTAATCAGAGTTTATAGGCTTGAATGTATCTCAAACACGTCAATTGTATGTACACCTGTAGTTCTCATTTCTCTTGGGATCGTCCTTTCGAAATCCG
>JASAMZ010007575.1:0-60000 GCA_030248115.1 Linhomoeus sp. GSCO2_2 | reverse complement strand
TCCGGGTACAGTAGTTGACTGTTTGCTACCATATAGCCTTCGGATGGGCGCCTGTTTTGTTCAGAGGCCATTTCGAGCGCTTCTGCAGTTGTGCGCGCTCGCACAGAGAAGGGCTTCTGCAGTGTGTGTGTGTGTGTACGTACACCGACGACTGAGTATAACGTTGGGGGTACTTGCACATACACGCATGTGCGCTGCCGGCAGGCGTAGGAAAGGCAAGGCAGCACGGGCAAAGTGTGCTCTACCAGCCAATGCAAACCGACGAACGTCCACATGTCTAGAAGTATCCGCCTGTAGTCACGCGGTTCGACGGCTGATTCAGCGGTTGGTTTACAACAACAGCCTACTACAGTGATATCATCTGCCAAGGTCGGTCTTCCATTTACTGCAATTTTCTCAAACGACATGTTTGTATTGTGTATCGCTACCAATGGCACCGCTCTTCCTCCTGCCACTCGCGAACGCGACGATGAAGTCTGTGGAGAGAACGGCGTCTGCTGGTCGACCGAATGGACGATTCTGAAATCGTGAGGATAAAGTACCAATTCTGTGAACTACTGTCATTAAGTGCAAAATGGCCTAGCGGCCTGTAGTGGCCACACCGGTGTTTGCGCTGCTGTCGTCTGTCGAGGTCAATTCGGGCGGACCCTTCGAAACGCCACGGGTCTCAGGCGTCTCGTCTTCAGACGACCTTGACTCAGTGGTCTTCTTCTTTGTGTGTTCTGCTAAAATACACTCTAAATGAGCAATTGCAAAGAATCACTTTTAAATGCGCAAAGGGCTAGCCGTAGCCACTAGCCGTATCGCAAGCAGGGCGGGTCTTCCAACGGCGTGAGTAGCGGACGATCGAATTTCTTGTTGCCGCCGTTCGACTTTCGGACGTGGTGACCGCCCCTGAGCTCAGCAGGCAATGGAGTGCCTGTTGATTAAAACTACGTTACACGGCACAGTATTCAGGAAATCATGCGAGGTATTGTGTTAATTAGCGTGCAAAATGGTGAGGCCAACTATGGAAGCACAAACTACAGTTTAGAATAGAGTTACCACTTTGGCCATTGTTGTAGTGCTCTTATCGCACCACCCACCAGGCACAGGGCGCACCAAGTAGAACTTCTTGTTCAGTGTGTGGTGCTCCAAAAGTGACTCCTTCCACTCGTCCGGAGTGCTTTCCCAGTGGAGTTCCTTCCATTGGTAGCCCTACAGTGACACTAACAGTTGAGAAGTGATTTGTTTGGGCATTAATGGTAGTGTGTGGTGGAAGCCTAATCAGTAATCCACTACGGGCGCGTTCGGCGGGCTGACTCCATCGTCGGGAATATAGATCCAGGTCTGTTCATTGCTGCCCTCTTCGTCGTCGTCTGCGTCGTCGTCGTCAGTATAGTCGTAGTAATCTTCTTCGTGTAATCGCAAGCTGTTAATCAGCGTCAGAATTGCCAGTGTGGTGAAGTGAAAGTGGAAAGAGGAAGAGCAGGCCCTAAACCGACGCGCGCGCCTCTTTCTACGTAAAACCTGCATGTTGCTCAACGATGGCGAAAACTTACATATGTGGCGTAGACTCGCGTTGCCTCAAGTATGTAGAGTAAGCTGCAAGGAATGCAAATAGGTCTCGGCTTGCTTCAGATGTCCGATGGTTCGACGACGAACGATCTGCTATGTGTTGCGTGCTGCAGGAATGAATTTTCATGGTATTGGCTACATATATGCGCATGGCTGACCACCGATCAGTCACTTGATCAGCGAATGGAGGATCAAAAGCACCAGTGTAGCTAAACATCCTACCGCAACGTACAACATGTCGTGTCTCGCGGTATCAAACCAACACTCTCGCCAATTTCGTCTTGATATTCAGGCAGCTTCGATTTCACTTCTTCCTAACGGCAACAATGCGCATCCGATGGTCCGTGAACTTGTCTGAAAGGCTCGTTGTGACACCGGACTTGTTAATTCTAACTGCAGTATGAAATCACTGCATGTGTTTCTACTGGTGACCACATTAGGAAGGTATAGATTGTTTCCTGCTCTTACAAATTAATAATTGGATAGATGACTTATGGACCTACTCGTTATCTAATTCCGCCGTAGGCGTCAACTAACAAACTGCTGCTGCGCACTGAGAAGAGCTTATATGTACGTCCACCTTTTGCAAGTGGGTGCTTGCGACTTACATAGTCAACGGTGGACTTTGTTCAAACCACATAAAGCCCTCTGATTGTGTACCGTGTCGCTCCTCGCAACTATCGTCAAGTAGCTCGAGGTCTGAGTCGGCTTTGGAGGCTTCTTCTACAGCCCAGTCGATGCCGCGCAGGTCGCACTTCGCGATGTGCGGCTCGGACTCCAGCGAGAGGAAGAAGCCGCCTGAAATAGCAAAGCCAACAATGCTCCTCTGCTTGGCGTTTAGTTCCTATTTTGGAGCTTAGCACAAACAGTTGGGAATGAATAGCGCCTATATCGAAATGTGATACTGACCCGAGGTCAGGTTTTCTCGCACGACTTGCTGAACGAGCGGCTGGAATTCGGCCAGCGTCATCGAAGACAGAACGACGTCGTACTTCGTTCCTGAAGAAAGTATCTACTCATCAGAATACAGAACGCATACTGTAAGAGGAGTTACAGTATGACAAACCTGTTTCGCTCAGGAATTTCGATCGGCTGTCCATTTCCACCACTTCGTGAAACGACTTCTCATAAACCTTGAGATCCTCGGCCTGCTTCAACATGGCCTGACTGCCGTCCGAGATGTGCAGGCGACGGTAGCCCTTTTCGTGGAGCTGTGACGGAGCAAACAACCTTATGGTCAGGTGTATATTGCGTGTAAGCAATCGGTAGACCTACGCGCTTTCCGACTTGCCCAGTCCCTCCGCAATAGTCGAGAATCAGGGCGTCTTTGTTCGGCTGGTATTTGGCTATTCGATCGGCGGCCACGTCCCAGGCGGTCAGACCCAGGTTGCGCCCGTCCTATGGTGCAAACAGATTGACGACGACGACGACGACGACGACGACGACGACGACGACGACGACGACGACGACGACGACGACGACGACGACGACGACGACGACGACGACGACGACGACGACGACGACGACGACGACGACGACGACGACGACGACGACGACGACGACGACGACGACGACGACGACGACGACGACGACGACGACGACGACGACGACGACGACGACGACGACGACGACGACGACGACATGACGACGACGAGTACGAAGACGACGACTACGACGACGACGACGACGAAGAAGAAGAATGACGACGACGACGACGACATGACGACGACGACGACGACGACGACGACGACGACGACGACGACGACGACGACGACGACGACGACGACGACGACGACGACGACGACGACGACGACGACGACGACGACGACGACGACGACGACGACGACGACGACGACGACGACGACGACGACGACGACGACGACGACGACGACGACGACGACGACGACGACGACGACGACGACGACGACGAAAGGTTACATTGTACCTCGTCGTACTTCCCGGCCCACATATTTTCGTAGGTGTTCACATACTGCTGTGACGTTCTATTCGGGTCGTACAACACCTTGCGGCTTTCCAGGATTCTATCGAGCGTGTCTTGACTAGGTTCCGACGACATGTTCTTTTGATTCACGGCTGAAAGTTATGCCCAGGCAACAAATGCGCAAGAACACTACAGATCTGGTTGTTGTGAGAGCCGGGCATTGGCACTACGAGAGATAGCTATCGACGAAGGAATGTTGCAGCACGACGGGCCTTCCTCCACCTGCTGGTCCGACGGCAGGCAGCCCACCACTGCGCTCTCAGCCCTCCGGCGACTCCTCCTTCCGCCTCCTCTGGCTGAGAACCAGCTCACGCTCCTTCCAGAGCCACCTCCTGGCCAACAACCAACCCAGGAGCCTCTCTCCCACTCGTCCGGCCTCTCGACTGCCTGTGCCGGCCCACCTTGCCAGGCGCACAGCAGGAGAGAACAACCGGAAACTCCTCCACCAACCAGTGCAACTGTGCAGTGCTTCTATGCAGTGCTTCTGTGCGATGCTCTCTCAGTCGTTCTCCGGCGCACGGCGACTGACTTCTCAAAGCAACCACACAAGCCAAAGCAAAGCAGCAGCACACGCGAGTCTCTCACTTCTCTACTCGAGAAAAGGCAGCGAGAGAACTGAAGGGAGCAGCGCGTATCGACGATTATATGGAAGCGAACGACGCGCTACTATCTATCGCCACGACGTACGCAACGCACGGCGCTAACAAAGAAGGGGGCGCGCACAACGCTGGCTGGCTAGCTACATACGCGCGGGCCACGAAACTGTCTTACGCAATCGGGCGTCCGCGCCAACAACATGGGAACGACAAGCGAGCGCGGAACAAAGAGACGACGATTACTGCAGCCGCCTGCCTATCTACTGACGAATACGGCGCTACAGTAACCTACATACTACAACAAACACACGAGGGCGCGGGAAACAGAGAAACAGCGGACGGAAACAACAGCAAGCGAATGCATACCGTGTAGGATGGCCCATTATCCTACATTCTCCGTCCTGGCTGGGCCGATCGCCCTCGATCGCTTCAGGGGGGTCGCAGAGAGCCTTGGCGCAGTAGCAACTCCTTGCTCTCCAGAGTGTGCTTGATCTTCACGTGGGCCAGCCCGATGGCTGTGGGATGGGGACTCCCCGCTCTCCCTGGGGTGGGGTCGAACCCGGCTTCCCCATTGCCCACGACTTCCTCGTCCAGTCGTCGCTGAGACAGAAATCGGTGACCAGTGGAACCAGGCTCCCAGTGGAATCCTTGGGTGGCCTTCTGCAGCCCCCGCTTGGCCTTGGACTTGCCCTGGCAGTTGCTGCTGTGACCCAGCTTGGTCGACTGGCCGTCCACGTCCACGTCCAGCTTCTTCTTGGCCCGTCGGCGCACACCACCGACCTTCCTGGCCTTCAGCGCCTTGGAGGGCGCGCCAGGGACCATCTGCACCTGGTAGCAGTGACCGCGCCCCTGGGGTTCTTCAGCGAGCAGACTCGCCGCTCTTCCGCCGTCACCCTTCTGGCCGGTTTGCTCCTCCGACTCTCCATGGGGGTCCGCCCTGGCTTGTCCCAAGCCAGGGGCTCCCACTTGACACCCAAACTCAGCTGTTGGGACCACCTGACACCCCTTGTCAGCCGTTGGGGGGTCCGCCCTGGCTTGTCCAAAGCCAGGGTCTCCCTCCTGGTCACCAACCGACTCACAGTCGTCCTCAGAGGGGGCTTCACTGGGGCACCTTCCTCCCAGCATGGTGCGCTGCCTCTGCAACGTGTTCACCCTTCCCTGCCTCTCAGCTTCATCTTCGTCCATCAGCGCAGAGACCTCCTCCCAGGTGAACTCTCCTGGCGCCAGCGGAGGCTGCTCTGTCCTCTGCAGACCACTCTGCAGCTGCCCCACCTTCTCTTGCTTCACCTCCATAGGCGGCGGCTTCGTTGGACAGTTCCGCGCCACGTGGCCAAACTTGTGGCAGCTGAAGCATTCAGTCAAAGGGAAGCCTCGGGCGTCAGTGGGCCGCTGCTGCCCCTTGTTGCCACCAGACTGGGCATCACTGGGCTGCTGTCCGCCTCCTCGACCACCCTGGGCGCCTCCTTCGACCGACGCCTTCTTCTGACCAGACTGACCACTCTGCCCTCCCTTGGCAGGCTTCTCTGGAGCCTTGGCGTCCAGCACGTTGCGCACATACTGACACAGACCCTCCAGAGTCTTGGTCTCGCTGACAGCGTAGGCAGAAGCAGTCAGATCGTCTGGGAGACTTCTCAGCAACTGGTCTCTCACCATGTCATCCCAGATGCTAGGCTGGGTCGGCCAAGCTTTGTATACTAGCCCTCGCAAGGCCGCCACGAACGCCTCGATCGACTCGCTTCCTCTGCTCCAACCTCGGTTGAAGAACTCCTTGAGGCCTGTGGTCGGCGTAGACGGCCGCCAACTTCGCCACCACCGCCTCATAATCAGCCAAATCGCCAAGCGCTTCTCGCGTCTGGTGCGCCAGTTCGCAGGGGTGGTCCTTGAGAAAGGACTGCAGCGTCACCAACCACAGTGACCTGGGCACCTGCGTGGCCACCATTCGGTCCTCGAACGCTCTCTGGAAGCTGTTCCAGTCACTGCCCACCTCCCCACGGAAGTGTGGCAGCGCTCCCATGTCTCGACTCGACAACACCATCGGCGCTGGAACAGTCTGCCCTGGAGCGACACTGGGCTGCGCCTTCTGCGTCCACGTCCAGCCAGTGGCCTGATTCCACGACCACTCTCCTTGGCTGCCCACAGCAACCGGTGGCACTTGGACGGGAGGCGGAACTGGCGGCGGCGCCACGGGGGGCACCAACGGAGCCAGAGGCACACCCAACGGACCCACTCCACTCGACGCGTTCACTCTGACACTGGGAATCCCTCCCAGCGCCACTTGGCTCGACGTCGTGGTGGCCGTCGCCTGCATGCCACTCGCAGTGGTCACTGGCAGGGACGTCGAAGTTCCACCAGACGTGACAACAGATGCACTGCTGACTCCACCGCCCACCGTTCCACCTGCCGGCAACGGCGCGACTTGCGCGGCCACTGAAGCGGGCACCGTGGTCGTGGGAGGCGTCACCGTGGCTGACGTGACTGGCACAGCTGAAGCACTACTCGCCGGCGGCGCAGCCGACCCTAGCGCCTGCCCTTCCAGCTGCCCAACGCGACCTGCCAACGTTGTCACACTGCCACTCAGAGTAGCCACACTGCCACTCAATGGCTGAAGCTTCTGGTCCATCACAGTGGACATCTGCGTCAGCTTCTGGTCCATGACTGTAGTCAACTGCGTCAGCAGAGACTGCACGTCAATCCCTCCTCCAGCGCTACTCTGCTGCTGAGGCTGACTGCCGTCTCCTCCACCACTGCCACCCCCAATCAGACTGAAGACTGGCGTTTCACCAGCGTTGGCGACTTGCGCCTGGCTGGCTCTCTGGGCCGCGCGACAAGCTCCACAAGTCCACGGGCCATTCGCCACGTCTACCTGGTCATCTGGGATGCAGTTGTGCCCCACATCACCATGCGACAAGCGCCCGCAGCGCCCCGCGCACGTGATGGGATACTGCGACGACAGCACCTCCTCCTCACAGAAGCAACACGTCCCCACCACGTCATCAGTCTCCATACTGGACGTCTCAGGGTAGGACTGTGCTCCCGTTCTCGTCTTTACCATAGACGGCGGCGAATAGAGTTCTCTAACTCTTTACAGGGCTACGCAAGCTCACCTGTGTTCGCCTCTCTTTCAGGGAAAGCCCTCAGGCACCTCCTGATCCTCTACCAGCCTCAGCGCTGCGTAGGACACTTCGTCAGCACCTTCCAAGAGCAGCGGCGTGCACCTGTAGCTGACCCCTCTCAGCCAAAGCGCTCACCCAGGCTCTCGTGCTGAGCCGACGACTCAGAGCGTCAGGAGACTCCGCAAGCTGTGGTCGAAGCGGCGCTGCAACTGATCTCAGACTAGCCGATCTCAGTCAGCTGCGCTTCCGTTCCAGCTGCTCCGACAGCTCTGCAGTCACCACACTGCACTGGCTATCCTGTCTCGGACACCACTTTGCAGCACGATGGGCCTTCCTCCACCTGCTGGTCCGACGGCAGGCAGCCCACCGCTGCGCTCTCAGCCCTCCGGCGACTCCTCCTTCCGCCTCCTCTGGCTGAGAACCAGCTCACGCTCCTTCCAGAGCCACCTCCTGGCCAACAACCAACCCAGGAGCCTCTCTCCCACTCGTCCGGCCTCTCGACTGCCTGTGCCGGCCCACCTTGCCAGGCGCACAGCAGGAGAGAACAACCGGAAACTCCTCCACCAACCCTGCAACTGTGCAGGCTTTGCAGTGCTTCTGTGCGGTGCGTCTCTCAGTCGTTCTCCCGGCGCACGGCGACTGACTTCCCTCGAAGCAACCACAAAAGCCAAAGCAACGCAGCGCACACGCGAGTCTCTCACTTCTCTACTCGAGAAAAGGTAGCGAGAGAACTGAAGAGGAGCAGCGCGTATCGACGATTATATGGAAGGCAAAGACGCGCTACTATCAATCGCCACGTACGTAAGCAACGCACGGCGCTAACAAAGGGGGCGCGCACAACGCTGGCTGGCTAGCTACATACGCGCGCGCCACGAAACTGTCTTACGCAATCGGGCGTCCGCGCCAACAGCGTGGGAACGACGAGCGAGCGCGGAACAAAGAAAGGACACTTACTGCAGCCGCCTGCCTATCTACTAAAGAAATACGGCGATACAGTAACCCAACTACTACAAAACACACACACGAGGGCGCGGGAAACAGAGAAACAGCGGACGGAAACAACAGCAAGCGAATGCATACCGTGTAGGATGGCCCATTATCCTACATTTTTTTTTTTTTTTTTTTTTTTTTTTGTTTGTTTTGGTCAGACAGTGACGCCTGAAGGAAAGAATATACAGTGACGCCTGACGGGCAGTGATAGACAATGACGCCTGCAGGCAGGGATAGATAATGACGTCTGCAGGCAGGGATAGATAATGACGCCTGCAGGCAGGGATAGATAATGACGTCTGCAGGCAGGGATAGACAGTGGCGCCTGAAGGCAAGTATAGCAACCTACATACCTCCACTTGGTTTTCCGAGTTCCTGACTTTCTCTCTGCCTCGCATCTTCCGCAAGAGAGACTTGCCGTTTAGCACGAGGAATTGGGCTGCGTAGAAGGCGACGACGAGGGAGTTCATGACGACGGACTTATTCTCGTGGAAACGCATCGACGCAGGCAGCGCAATGGCCGGCACCATGCAGATGGGCACTGGATCTGTGTAGCCCTCGTTGTAGAGGACGTAGACAAGCAGATGCAGCACAGCGTCACCCCAGGCTGCCGCCAGCAGGGTCTTGGTGTAGCCTCCTTGGCGTCCCTGCGGTTTGAACAGAAGTAGAAGCACCCTTTTATAGTGGATTTTGGCTGTGCAGCACATGTGTCGCGGGTGGGGAATTCGACCTGCCCGCACTCGTCATGCGCTATCGATTCTCTTTGGTGATCAAATTCAGAACTAAAACAAACTCCACTCGCCCTCCAGAAGACGGGGAGGATCACGGCCAGCAGTCGATCGAAGGCGACGGCCAGAGTGAGACTGAAGGTGGCCCGCAGAAAGAAGAAGTAGGAGGAGGAGTAGAGGAGACACTTCCACTTCACCATCGTCGTCGGCATGTCGAGCAGGGCCAACACCACCCTGAGAGTTTGGAAGACTGGACATGTTGCTTATTATGTACCTCTGACATCAGTCTGACAAGAAGCTTATTTCCTATGACGGTAACTTCGAAGTTTCGTCCAACTCCAGGAATAAGGGAGATCGTTTCAAAAGCCTGCCGCAACTATCAGATCAAAGTCTAAGACTGAAACCTCACGAAGCCTACATCAGGTGCGCTGAGATCATCACGTGTGCGCGCATCAGGTGTGCTAAGCAGCCTTCTTATGGCTGCCTGTGACAGCGATTGTGCAAATATGTGGGCTTCTATGTTTAGCGGCTCTTCCCACTTGATTGGTCCGTAGACGACGTGCGGCAGGGCGTTCATTCCATCTGCCAGGGCCAGATGGGCCAACAATATCCAGGTTTTGGTGTGGAGGGGCTTGTGCTTGTAGATGGTGAGGATGACGAGCGCGTTCGAGATCACTCCCACGAGAAAGAGACTGGGCCAGACGCAGTGCAGGACCATGTAACGCTGGAGGTAGCGTCTTGAGATGGCGTCGATTTGGGAGATGTTCATTTTGCCGAGATCTAAAGCGATCGAACTGCTCCTGTCTAAAGATTGAATTCGACAAAGTTAGTTGAAAGAAGTTAGTGAAATGAAGGAATAGATCAGTGGAGTTAGATCTCTATGCACCTGCCGCAAATCAAGGCTGGGTTCAGTAGTGGAGGAGGGCGGAAGTTCCGCTCTTCACGACTAAGTTGCTAGAGTGGATAGAATGGAGTAATTCAGATTGGGAAGATGTGCCGTTGGGATTCATAGTGGTTTGTGTAAGATGGCCTTTGCGGCACAGAAATAACAGGCGACTTAATCCAACCGGTTTCGGGCCCTCACGGTTTCGTCCAACGGAGTTATTCCCTGACGAAGGGTCCGTTGAGGGCCCGAAACCGGTTGGAATTAAGTCGCCTGTTATTTCTGTGCCGCAAAGGCCATCTTACACAAACCGCTAGACTGGAATTCACCACGGACGGAACTGGAAGATTGACAGAGAAATGGGCTGAGTTGAGTGCGTCACATGGGGAGAGTTCCACGCAAAACGTCCTATATACCTATGTTCTCACTTTCTTGCATACTAAGTCTAGGTATTCAAGCGGAAAACCAACAGTGGGAAGAGAGCCACCGGCTGAGAACGAACAGTAGAACGAAGCTCATTAACGCACACTAAATGTGTCGCAGGAATCTTGGTTGGCACCCTATGGGATGGCTTCGACCCAACTTTCCCATTTGCTTAATGGTTCTTCTAGTCACCCAGAGCGGGGTACGGAATACATACAGTCTGTACCCACTACCCACTCTTGGCACTTTGCAAATTCGGTCCGAGCTACACACAACGCAATGCGAGGTTTCATACGGTGTGAAATACGAAGCTGGAGAAGTGAGTTTAGACGACAAAACAGAACAGAAACAGGACACCGCAAGAAAGTACGTACATATATGTACAGAGTCAACAAGGTAAAACGCAATTTATGGTGTGCTATATAACATTCAGGGACTTCTAGGGGAAAGGGGGGGGGGGTGGTGGCCAGAGCAAGTGTAGAACAAGAGTGCATCAATGCTACAGAGCTCGTGACAATAGTTCAAAACTTAGCAAGAATCCAGGTGTGCAGTTTGTTGTTGACGACTGTCGATCAGTGTGTGGCATAGCTGCACAAAGGCGTTTCAATCGAGCTTTCGACCCTCTATCGGGGCCGTCGTCAGGACACTTCTCTGTTTGGGTATTGGGTAATTACCCAAACAGAGAAGTGTCCTGACGACGGCCCCGATAGAGGGTCGAAAGCTCGATTGAAACGCCTTTGTGCAGCTATGCCACACACTGATCGACAGTAGTTCAAAACTTGATCAAAACTTGGTCACAGCGACGTCTTTCTGCTTCTTGGCTGGTCGCATCTCAATGACTTTGCTCTCCTTCACCTTGGACCAACCACCAGAAGCGAAGAAGAGCAGAAAGAAGCCCTTCCTTTGGAGACCGTTTGGTCTTTGGTCCAGAAGAAACTTTGAACTTTGAACTTGAACCGTTTCACAGAATTCGATCCATTACTTTTTGCGTTTGTTTGGCTTCACGCGTAGAATACAGTACCTGCATACAGCACCTATGTTCCGTAAATCGTCCAATAGGCCCCGGGTCTTGCCGGGTACGTCGGGTCTTGCCCCGAATCTTGTATCTCACCGCTTTGCCCATCAGAACCAGGAATTGAGCCGCGCAGAAGACGACGCCCAGGCAGTTCATGACGACGAACTTGCTGTGGTGAAAGCGCAAGGCGTGGGGTCCGCGACAAACGGGACGCCGCAAATGGGTGCGGAATCTGAGTAGCCGTCGTTGTAGAAGGCGAAGACAAGCACGTGCATCAGGGCGTCCGACCAGGCGAGCGCCAGAAGCGTCTTGGTGTAGGCGCTCTCGCGGGCCTGCATACCGAGTAGAACCATCTTCTTATAGTGGATTTTTGGTGGTGCAGCACACCAGTCGCGGGTGCTGAATTGAATCTGCTTGCACTCGGCGCGCGATATCGATTGTTTGTAAGAACGACTTCAAACAAGCTCTGAACGGTACTGCGGTAAGTGCAGCTGACGCTGACGCCACTGCATGCTTGCTTCAAACACGTTTCGGCTTAACGAATTCCCAAGCAACCCAAACACCACGCTCGAAAACATTTTGAGATCTTCCACTCGCCCTCCAGAAGAGGGGCCAGGCCACGGCTAGCAGTCGATCAAAGGGCACCGCCAGGGTGAGACTGGAGGTGGCGCAGAGAAAGAGGAAGTAAGAGGAGCTGTAGAGGAGACACTTCCACTTCACCATCGTCGCCGGCCGATCGAGCAGGGCCAGCAACGCCCTGAATCTGTAGAATGTAACGATTTGAGTACCTGCTTACTATTGTGTCCTGCCATTATGCAGTGAGTCTGTGACGCTCTCACAGAACTGCGCAGTACATGATAGCGTCAAAGATGACGTGAGGCAACGCGTTGAGTATGTCGGCCACGGCAAGATTGGCCAGCAGCGTCCAAGTCTCGGTGTGGAGCGGCTTGTGCCTGTAGACGATCACAAGCACGAGCGCGTTCGAAATGACCACCACCGACCAGAGGGGCGGCCAGGCGCAGTGCAGGACGAAGTTGCGACGGAGAAATCCCATTGAGATCGCGTCGATTTGTGAGAAGTTCATTTTGACGAGGACGGTGTTCGAATTAATTTAGTATGAAAACTCGGCGCATTGGCAGACTTTGCGGTCTATCGAGTGCCAAATGGTCCAGCTCTCACGCTCACATATCTGGCAGGGTGTGCTAAACGTTACTGGATTATGCCCCAGCACACCGACTTTCTCACTTGGCAGGAACACTTCCTACCGTGAAAAGGTGTCCATTAGCGGGACAGCGGATTGCGCAAAATTAACACCAACGACAAAATATGCTGGTAAGGAGAGACAGTTTGATCAAGAAATGTCCTGTGGCCCCTTGCGTTTTCAATTCAGCGCCTCAAGTTCGGATGACGTCGAAAGCGCGCTAAATTTAGTTGCCTAATGTTAGTAAGTTACATACGGCATTCAATTTACGACTTCTCGAAAGAGCGCGGCGCTCGACGAACCACTCAAACGAATGACCAGTTGAACGAACATCTTGGGACGAACGTGTCTATTTAAGAGGAAATGCTGGTGATTTGTGAACCTTTTGCAAGACATGCCGTTTTCGGTGTATTAGGTCTCACATGCTTTGAGGTTTTGCACCAACTACATGCCAAAGTGTACCCATCATACGGTGTGGAGGTGCCAAAGTAATCACCATGTCAATGCTTAGCAGAGCAGTCACGAAAGATATCAGACGTCAACATGTCGCAAACTTCGTTTGCGAAGCAGATTATATGTAGCTTGTTGTGTTCTGTTTTGTCGCGTCTCGCATGGATTGTTCTGCTTGAACTGGTTTAACGCCTGATTGTGATCGTGATACTGTATTCGTAGCGCGGTAATTTGGTTGTGCGTTGCGCGACGGGGGTGTTCGTGGCATTCGAGGGTTTTGGGGATAGTGAGAAGGAAGAGAAGAAACCGGACCTTGAGCGGAACCGGAGAAGCGGCAATCTAGACTTCGGACCTTTGATTTACTTGCGAACCAGCTATTCTACATTGTTCTACAGTCATTTACGGCACAAGAAGCAGCAATTTTCTTGACATGGTGGCTTCTGCAGGAAGGCAGTAGATTAGATACTATCAGTCAGTCTGATACACAGAGGCAAGCAGCAGCAGGCGGTACTCGGCAACACTGCGCTCAAAGCGCCATCCGGACCTTGGCTGCACAGGCAGCAACAATTTGACCTTAGACGGACCTTGCAGGATACAGAGCAGTGAGACAGGCGGACCTTTGAGAATCCAATGTTGACCTCTACCTAGTCACAGCGCACAGCAGCGCAACTACTCGCATGACAGAAGCCTCTGCAGTAGGTGTCTAGGATAAGTGACTTGGAGCTTCTCTTCTCAGGCGGGAATGTCGCTACGCTTACGCTTCGCGAATTGAATCGACCTGTTCTGTCAGACCTAGCTGCGTATTGAGACGCGCGATCAACTACCCCAATGGTCTAGTGGTTATGACGCCGGACTGAAATGCGCATGGAAGGAAGGAGACGCGGGTTCGAATCCCGCTTGGGGTCATCAACTTTTGCTTCCCTTTCTATCTTCGGCACGCGACGCGCCCATCTAAGCTCTCCCTCTCCCCTCAGCATAGGGCGAAGTTCGCAACACAACAAGCTGTGAGCAGGTGCCTTTTCCACTCGGTTGCTATGGGTTTACCTCCCACTTTACACTATCATATATCAAGATCGCAGGGTCACATGTATCTCAACACTCGTTCCATAGCTGTGAAAACAACCCTGCGGCGACAACTACCCTCTAGAGGGCTTACGCAGCCAGTTGATTGCTGCTGCGAGCGCACTGAGACCAATTGGCGTTTCCTATTTTGGGCGCTGCATAGTCGCTAAGAGAAGAAAGCGAGTCAGAAGCGCTCTCAATTCTCAAGAAGCTATTTGTCAGAGAAATTTGATAAGGTTGGGCCCCTTGGTGTCACTTAGGGTGCCTTGTGGCCTGCCAAAGCTTTCACTTACCTACAGTACCAGTAGACGGCCAACACCTTTGACCAAGAAATGTACATGCCGTACACAGCAATTAACAGCAACCAACCGAGAGAGAGAAGAAGGAGCTGTGTTGGAAAACTACAATACATACACTGAGGCAGAAGATCACGTTATAGCGAGCCGCAGCCGCCACAGCTGCAAAGGTATGAAACTCCCAATTCAGTGCAATGCAATTGAACCGCTTGATAACAGTGTTTGTGAAGTTCGCTAGGCAGGTACATACATAAAAGACCACTCTTGCATGGCAGACATGTACAGTAGTTTGGCAAAATATTACATACAAATATTACGAATGCTGAAGTGTAAATTTACCGGAAATGTGTAGCAAAACATTCTCAGTGGTGAATTGGTTTCGCGTTTGATTCACACATTGCTGGACCATTACAATTTCAGGCCAGAATGTCCCAACCTCCCTTGGGTGACCGTCTAACCGCCGGCTTTAGTTTCTTCTTCTTGACTACCGTAGGCTTTGTGTTCTACGCTGCAGTGCTCGGCGCGCTCTACAAATACCGCAAGGATTTCCATCAGAAGCACAGTTTCTATTACCTGGTTTGGAATCTGACAATTGGCGACTTGGGAATGTTTCTCGCGCAGTATTTGGTAGCAGTACCACTTTCGCTGACCGGCATGCCGCTATACGGTAGTGGCGCGCTTTTGAGCGTTCTGGCGCACCTGGACACGCTGTTCTTTCGCGTGTGCACTTTTACTTCGCTTTTCATCGCCGTGAATCGATTCTGCGTCTTCGTAGCTAAAGATTGGTACGACAGGCTCTTTGAGGGTCGGCGAATGTTCGCGGTTATCGCTGTCGTGTGGGCAATAGGCGGGTTCAAAATCGCCATTCGCGAATTGGTCGGTAGGACGAAATTTTTCTCTCATAAGTACTTCTACTTCGGCTTCGCGAAGTTAGGACCGAATGACACCGAGCAGCGAGCGTTCAACGACCGCTATTTCCTGAGCCAAATCGACTATGGCTTCTCGCAAGTGGAGAACTTCATGCAGTACTTCTGTCTGGCTCTCTACGTGGCGACCTATTTCCACTTGAAAGTGTATGTGAGGTCGTTCGGAGCTGCTAAAAGTAGCAATACAAGCGGTAGCACGTCATCAAGCAGTAGTATAGAGAGGTCCCTGTTGCTTCAAGGGCTACTGATAACGTTTGTAACACAGCTTGAAGTAATGGGCTTCTATTTCTCGAAGGATCTGCTAGCGTTCAGTAAGTACGCGTTCGGTACCACATTCTACGGCGGCCTGATGATTAGCTGGCTGGTGATTCTGAACAGCGCGATGAACCCGTTTATATTCCTCGCTTTCAATAGGACGATTAGAACCAAGACACTGCAGTTAATAGGGATGAAATCGGCTACCAGTAAGGCTACGACGGTCCAGGCTGCAGGCAGGACGCAGCATACTGTGATGGTGAAACCGGCGCCTTCACCAGGCAAACCAAGCGATGATAATCGTCCGCTACAATGATGAAGTGGTCGGCGTCGAGATCAATTATTGAGGAGCGAATCTGTTCGAATGCGTATCTGACGCTATTTGTTTCGCGTTCGTTGATTCTGGGATTTGTGGTGCACTCTGCACTCGTAGTAACCTTGGGCAGTGATAGAAAGAGCTTTGCGATTGAAAGAATTCCTTGGGAACGGGGTCGGCTTCGTTTATGAAGTGCGAAGTCTACATGCCGACCGTAGTTGTATCGTGTGCATGGTCGAATTTGCGGAGACGTCTTGAGCGAACATTCCAGTGAGATTTACCCACACTGGTAGGTACTTGCTTTGCTTCGTGTCGTGCGCTACTTGAATTCTGCAAGATGACATCTATGTAGGTTGTCAGAGAGTGTCAATTTGTTCCACATTCTTGCCCGTCTATCTGTACGGATTTTCGATTTCTCCACTGCCGCGCATTCCGTGAACTGTCGACGTTTTCGACAGGCTTTCGTCGACCACCTCTCACAGAGCGACTGAAATTTACGTGTGCAAACCGTGTGGAATCGACCGAGCTATGTACAAGATGATCACACGTGATATTATGTATACGCTGGTTATGCAAATACATGTAGGTAGTTAGGTAGGCACGAATCTCTTACTGAAACCTTGTTCCGGCTTTCATGCACAGAAGACTCACAGTAGCCCCGTGACCCGTGGGTGGCTGGAGTACCGTATGTCGGTGGGTATTGGTGCTCAAAGGAATGAGCGGTATGAGTAAGACGGTGCTAAATGTGCGCAGACGCATGCAGATGAGAATGCATTAGGATACATCCATCTACTTATCATTCACATGAACAGAGATTAGACCACATGAACAAATCTCAGGCGGGGAACTCGCGTCGCCTTGACGAAAGGAACTCTTTCGGATTCTGTGGCTGCGCACCTTGCCAAGGTCACGGTTCGGTTCGTCACTTGGCTCGTTAATGGACATTCTGTGAGTTCCACGCTGTTGAGCCCATTGTTCCCTAAGCTTGTCACGCATCCTTGAAAGGGGTAGAACCCAGTCGAAATCCGTGGCTAAAAGCTCTGGGCTTAACAAGGACGTTTCTCACGCCACTCGATTTGTTCAGAGCGTCAATTTGCAGTTGTTGGAGAGGCGATTTGCGAAAGTCACGCCAAGTAAGCAGCTCATCTGATCCTTGTCAAGATGAACTCCACCCAGGCAGACATGGTGTCCAGAGCATACCTTCACAAATTCTTCGTGCTGCATTGTTGCGAGCTGGTTGCGTTTACAATCGTGGTGATCTCGAACGCGCTCGTGCTCCTGATCGTCTACAAGCACAAGAAGCTGCACACCAAGACTTGGGTGCTGCTGGCCAATCTAGCGGTGGCCGACGGGGTCAACGGGCTGGCATACGTGCTCTACAACCCTGTCAAGTAAGACTGACTTATAGGCCGAGCACAGTGTACATATTCTCCAACAAGCCCCAGCTACACCTCCGTAGAAGTGTGGAAGACGGTGGGGGGGGGGGGGGGAGGAATTTTAGTATACCTAAAAGGTATAATATGTAGGCCGTTCGTCACGAATAGTGGTACTTGACTTGTTATTCATGCAACAAACAAAGTGTGACCCACACAAGTGTCGGCCTATTGGAAGGTGTCGGCCTATTCTTTCAATCTGTTACTCTAGAGCGGCAGTGCATTAAAAGTGTCAGTCTAATAGAAAGTGTCGTCAGGTTATTAGAAGAAACTGCAATTGCCTAACTGCAATTGCCTAAATCAGCAATCGTACCTATAGTGCACAAGTCACAACCAAGCACACGTGACAGAATCGATAAGAACAATGCATACAGGCTACAGCCTTCGCTGTGCCATGCTAATCGAAGCTTTCCTCCCAACTTTGCTTCCAAAGGATCTGTCATTCTCACCCAGGCTGACCTTGACTCTGCTCGACTTGCCGGCGACGATGGTCAAGTGGAAGTGTCTCATCTGGGTGTCGTCTTACTTCCTCTTCATTCGTGCCACCTTCAGTCTCACTTTGATCGTCGCCTTTGACCGAATGTTGGCCGTGGCTTTTCCTGTCTTTTGGAGGGCGAGTGTTTGGAAACGTTTGATTCCAATTTCCGAAGTGACACACTTTCTATAATGTTTCTTCTTGCTAGTATTTGCAGGCGCGCCAAGCCACGTACACCAAAGGGCTGTTGACGATCGGCTGGGCCGACGGCTTGCTTCACGTGCTGGTCTTCGCCTTCTACAACAAAGGCTACACCGATCCAGTAGGTATCGCTCCCATTCCGCTCCCATTCGTCAATGTAGAGCGAATCGTTCTTTAGATACGGTAATAGCAGGATTTGAATTAATTAAAAGCTGTTTCAGGCGCCCGTCTGCAACGTGCCGATGGCGGCCTACAAGGGCGCCAGATTCTTTCACGAGAACAAGTCGGTCGTTATGAACTGCCTCGTCGTCGTGTTCTACGTGGCCCAGTTCGTGATTCTGAACGGCAAGTCGCTCTTGAGAAAGATACAGGGCGAATCGAGGGACGCCAGCGGACCGGAGAACTTGATGGAGGTTCGAATAGGGGTTTCTTGAACATCATGCCACCGGATATCCTCCAATAATCCCCCCTCCCCTCTACACCTCGACCATGGGTATGTAGCTTGCAGAAGAAGTCGTGAAGATGGAAGGGGCCGGGGGCGGGGGCCAATATGAGTGTCTACAGTAGGTTTTAAAGCAACCTAGCTGCCTCCCCTCCCTCAGGCGAAGATCACGCGCAGCATCGGCGTGGTGCTGCTTGTCTTCATCTTCACCACGTACGCGCGCTCTCTCGTCTACGTCCTGATTCCCAATCACGCGTCGATGAAGGCGACCGCCTTCATGATCGCCCGCTTCATGACCCTCGCCATGGCGGCCAACAGCGCCGCCAACTTCTTCATCTTCATGCTGGTAGTGGGCGAGTTCCGGTGGCTGTTTCATCAAGGCCTAGGCCTATGGCTGAAGCTCAGGCCAACTACTACTAATACTATTAGTTAGAGAGGCAAGGACTACGCAAGTATACGCAAGCTTAGTTCCTTCAAGTCCAGGCCTCAACAGAAGGCTGGCCTGAAACTAACGCAAAACGTGACTACTCGAAACCGGCTTAGATATGTCAGCCTCAGCGTCGGTAGGTATGTCAGCCTCTTGGGTTGGGCGACACGTTTCGTTCTCAAAGCCTTGGCCTTGGCGAAACAGCCTCCAGGAATGGCTTCCACAGACTCTTCTTCTCTAGCAAGCAGGCGAACAAGGTGACTGTAATTCGACCGACAGTGGAGAAAACCAAAGTTGCTACCAAGTTCTAAGGCAAGTATACCTCTTAGAATACCCTTGTACGACACATTCGCTGAGCTAGTTTCTTTTAGTGCGATGCGACAGCTATGAATCACATGCGTTTGTGTCATGACAAGTGGAACCCTTTAGAGGAGGAGATGCACAATTGAATTAACGTTCCTGTGCCGTCTGTTTTGTGAGTTGCTGTTCGTTGTTTTGTGAGTTGTTTGTCTGCGTGAGAAGCATATGTACTTGGCGGGCAAGCCTATATTCAATGTAATTTGGTATTCTTCTTGGCTAGGCGTCGGTCGAGGAAACACAATTACGATCTCACGTGAAGTAGCAGAGCGCGCTTGAGCATCGCCCGGCTTGCCGACACGCAAACTGCGAACAAGGAAGGCGTAGATTGCTCGCGTTGACGTCATCGTGCGCCTTTCGGCTCGTCGAATACCGGAGGTTGTTCGCAACGGAAAACTCGTTATTGCTGTGCTGAACGGCCGTTTCAGCATAATGCGCGTCACAAACCATACAACGTACACACAAGCCGCAACCTTATGAGACTAGTGCCTTTAGCCCGTAGGAGATACTCAAAAATCTAAAGCCCATTCGAATTATGCAGCTCATGGTATTGACCCATGGCGCCCAGCCACTGCTCACAAGTGCCCATAGTAACATCAGAGTCATTTGACACTGTGCCCCTGACAGTGCCTGCATTTACCATTGAACCTGCTCCCGTGCCTCTGAATACACTGAATCTAACACATTGATGATTGCGTTTAGCCCTTAGGAGATTTCAGATAGATCTATAGTCATTTGAGATAGTGCCCCTGCCAGTGCCTACATTTACCATCGCACCTGCTCCCGTGCCTCTGAATACACCTCAGAGTCTCACAGCGACAGCTCTGTAGTGAATTGTGATGCATTGGCGCGAAATTTGCACAAAAGTGGCCTGCAGTCACTTCTGAGTGCTCAAAATGTACTGCGCAGTCGATATTTTCGCGATTTTTATGGAATTTAGACATCGGCCAAAGTCCACAATAGGACGTTTTCTATTCCAGGCCAAGGCGGTTCTTTTGATGTATAGATCATCGCGATCCGTCAACGCTGTCGAGAGTTATCGTGTTAACAAACAGACAAACAAACAAACAAACAGACACACTCTATGCCGCTTAGTATATAGGACTAGTGCCTTTAGCCCGTAGGAGATACTCAAAAATCTAAAGCCCATTCGAATTATGCAGCTCATGGTATTGACCCATGGCGCCCAGCCACTGCTCACAAGTGCCCATAGTAACATCAGAGTCATTTGACACTGTGCCCCTGACAGTGCCTGCATTTACCATTGAACCTGCTCCCGTGCCTCTGAATACACTGAATCTAACACATTGATGATTGCGTTTAGCCCTTAGGAGATTTCAGATAGATCTATAGTCATTTGAGATAGTGCCCCTGCCAGTGCCTACATTTACCATCGCACCTGCTCCCGTGCCTCTGAATACACCTCAGAGTCTCACAGCGACAGCTCTGTAGTGAATTGTGATGCATTGGCGCGAAATTTGCACAAAAGTGGCCTGCAGTCACTTCTGAGTGCTCAAAATGTACTGCGCAGTCGATATTTTCGCGATTTTTATGGAATTTAGACATCGGCCAAAGTCCACAATAGGACGTTTTCTATTCCAGGCCAAGGCGGTTCTTTTGATGTATAGATCATCGCGATCCGTCAACGCTGTCGAGAGTTATCGTGTTAACAAACAGACAAACAAACAAACAAACAGACACACTCTATGCCGCTTAGTATATAGGATGATGCTGCCGCAGGATCAACATTCGCTTATTCATATGTAGACGTCATATCAACACAGCGTTCGGGCTCGCTGATTCTCGCCCAATGGTAGTTGACTTCACTCCCACTAACACGCGACCCCAGATGTCATACTTGGCGTTTGCCATAGTCGTCATTTCTTCGGCAGACGACCTGTGGTGCAACTCGCACTGCTGCAGCTGCGTGGAGTACGCAAAAGCGGAGCAGCCAGGGTGATTGATACAACGCTGGGCGCACTGCAGCCGCGATTCCAGAGCGGATGACTCCAGTAGATTGTGGAGACTCGGCTTTCTCCCTTCCAGCCAGCGCGAAAAGTGGCCTTCGCCCAAAGAACCTTTGAATAACGTATCGCAAAGTTTCTAATAAGCCAGCCCCGTACTCGCCCCTCCCCCCTCTCCTCCCTCTCCCCTTTCCGCTCTAAGATAGCACCCCCCTACTTCATGCATTGCAGAAGGTCCTATGAACGGTATGGTATACCTACTCTGTGTACGTGTACCTGCTCGTACTGTACTATAATAATACACTACAACTGCTATATGGGATACATACAACAGCTCTCAGTATAGTGAGGATATTCGCTGCACAGGAGGTTATACGTAACAAGCTTCTCCTCTCATATTCTTATTTCCCCCCTCCTAGCTTTCTAGGACGGTTACCGGCGAATGGCTGAATCGATGTGGTAGTAGTAATAGTGGTGGTGGAGGTCGAAGTTGTTGTGGAAGTGGTCGTCGACGTCGTTGATGTAGTAGTGGTCGTCACCTCTGCACGACTAGTCAATTTGTGGCAAAGGAGGAAATCATTCTCCACCGACTCTCCGCCTTCCCCACCGACTCACGTCCAACTCACGCACACGAAAGAGCACGCACGCACGCACGTACACGCGCACGTACGCAAGTACGCAAGCAGGCACGCACGCACGCACGCACGCACGCACGCACGCACGCACGCACGCACGCTCGCACGCACGCACGCACGCACGCACGCACGCACGCACGCACGCACGCACGCACGCACGCACGCACGCACGCACGCACGCACGCACGCACGCACGCACGCACGCACGCACGCACGCACGCACGCACGCACGCACGCACGCACGCACGCACGCACGCACGCACGCACGCACGCACGCACGCACGCACGCACGCACGCACGCACGCACGCACGCACGCACGCACGCACGCACGCACGCACGCACGCTCGCACGCACGCACGCACGCACGCACGCACGCACGCACGCACGCACGCACGCACGCACGCACGAACGCACGCACGCAGCCACCACGCAGGCACGCGCATACGGTACCCTTCTTCAGCTCTCTGTAAAGTCCGGCTTTGTCGACGCTGTCGTCGGCGCAAGGGGCCGTGTAGACCACCTCGTCCGGCGCCGAGTGGCTGTTGTCCCTGCTGAGGTGGCAGCGCTCGTTGTAGTCGTCTAGGAAGTGCGCTCGGCATCGGAATTCCGTTTCCGCCTCGCAGAGGTCGCGGCAGACATGCAGATCTTTGACGTCGTCGACGATCTTGTCTATGAACTCCTTCGAGAGACAGCCGCTGACGATGGGGCCCCAGGGAGAGTCTGCACAAGCACTTGGACATCGACAGAGGTCGCTTGTTGTTACGGCAAT
Source organism: Linhomoeus sp. GSCO2_2 (assembly GCA_030248115.1). Lineage (NCBI taxonomy): Eukaryota > Metazoa > Nematoda > Chromadorea > Monhysterida > Linhomoeidae > Linhomoeus > Linhomoeus sp. GSCO2_2. The sequence goes on along the minus strand of JASAMZ010007575.1, from coordinate 37,483 downwards.
GCAGTGAATTTGCATAGTGGCAATGCGGAAAACGCAGCGCGTTCTTTTGCTATCCTTGCAAAATCGCACACACCGGGAAGAAACACGCATAATCGGCAGTAGTGTATGTAATTCCCACTGGGTGTCTCTAGCAACCTGGAATTGATCCGGTCGTCTCAGTGTATAGGCAGCCGCTTTCCTGGACGAATTCGGCCTGTTTGATCGTTTTGCTGACCTTGCTGAGATAGCATTTGCTGTCCCACAATGAGATCCATGCGGCAGAAGGTCTAAATTTAGGTGGCGTCAGGACAAAACTGAGCGCATAAAGCATTGACCTGATGAACATATGTAGTAGAGTAAAGCAATTGTATTCGACGACGTTTTCTAGTTCTGTCGTCGATATTTTTGCGTGCTTTTAAACAGGAGACTAATCTTTGCATAGCATTAGGCAACCTCAAAAAGCTCAACACTTGACTTCAAGGACAATGGCAAGCCCACTCATAGTCGACGGAGCGGCAGTCGAAGTCGGTCTGTTGCTCGCATCGCCTGAGGCATTCCTCGAAGGTGATTCCTCCGAAAGTTTCCTCGTTGTTGTCTTTCATGTATCCCATGACGGGCTCCGTCCACCTCTGGCTGTGGCTCACTCTGGGCGCACTGACGCCAGACGTCCAGTCGAACTTCAGAGCGACGCCAAGTGCGATTAATAGCTGGAATTTCATCGGGCGTGGTTCGGGAAGTTTGTAACTCGTATCACTTGTCAAGCGAGGCTGAACTGGATCGAAAATGCTCGATAGACCGCCTAGACGAAGACTTGCGGATTAGATGAGTTCAGAGAAAGTCTCGGAATGGAAGTTGTGAAAGATACGAGCTACATAGACATTTGTTAGGTAAATCGGTGTTAGAACAGTGCGTATTCCGCACATCTGGCCGAATAACAACTCTGCCTCGTGCATGGGTCACGAACGCAAGAATAGATAGCCGTGGGCAACAACCGTTTCCGTGCGACCGCTACAGATTTGTGAACGCCTCAGTTGTTAGATTAACAACCAATCTTGGCAGCTTTTGAGGCGGCGGCGGCTGCTGTTGGCGACACAGACAAAGGCAGGTGGCTCAAGTGCAATTGTTACATACATGCAGAAGTATTCACCGGATAATTGCAATAGTCTTACCGTGGGCGGTATGTACTGTCGTGCTGTTGGTGTTGCACTTCAGTTACGCTGTTACTACCTAGGTTGAGGCTCTTACTACTGATGTATGCGATTCGTGATTCGCCTTCTCCGTCCTTTTCGTTAAGCATTTTATCAACTCGGCTGAAGCGAGAAAATCTAGTTTGACGGACTTTGCGCCGTCGCTGTTGTCGATTAGTCAAACTGCTTGAGCCTTGCTTGCACATTTTCCAGCTCATAAATCAACACAGCAAGGCACTCTGCTGAAAGAAGGCAACGACTGCGCATCAGCGAATGATCACTTCTTTCTGACGGCAACGATTCGCATCTGAAACGAGAATGCGTCTGAAACGAGGAGCCTCTCCTGTCCCGCGGAGTTGCAAATTGCGCGAGATTCAGACTTCGTATTCAAATGTGTGTAGCGTAGGCTTACTGTAGCGCTCCTCACAAGAAGAGTCTTCGAGAAGCTCTAGATGTGGCTTAGGCTTGGAAGCTTCTTCAGCCGCCCATACTATACCGTACAGCCAGCCGACACTTCTCGACAGGAGCCTCTGACTAGAGGGCTACATGCCTATGTAGGTGACCTCCGCCTGAAAGGATTGCATTCAGAAATATGACGGATCCTGCATCTGGAAGACCTGAACAGGCAGACGATGGAGCACTGTGTTCATTGCCTTCATGTGTCGCACTGTGCCCTTCACAACTTGGTCGAAGAAAGGCTGAAACAAGAGGCTCGACGGAAGGGCTCGAGACGCGCCCATTCGCGCGATGTCAAATTGTATCCATTGGCAAAACACGCACCTATTTTCGAGTTCTCAAATTCCGGCTTGTCGAAATAGCCCTCAGGAATGGCTTCTATTGACTTTTCTTCTCCAAACACCAGACGAGCAAGGCCACCACGATTCGTTCGACAGCGGAGAAAACAAGAGTTGGCACAAAGTTCTAAGGGTACGGTACATACCTATTGCGGTTGTACAGGGTTTTTTTTTAAGTGACTGGTCGGCAACTCGAATAACTTCTGCACCGGTGCACCGATTTTGATGAAACTTGAACCAACTTAAGTTCCATATGTAGGAAAGCTCGTGCTAAATTTTTACGGATATTGGCCACGCGTAGCGACTACGCGACCGCTTGAAAGAAGGTCTACTTTTCAATAGGAGCGCTCTTCCTGGTCGACGAGGAGGTGTTCCTCGAGGAGGACGAGGAGGTCCTGCAGGAAGACCTCCTCGTCGACCAGGAAGAACGGCTCCTATTGAAAAGTAGACCTTCTTTCAAGCGGTGGCGTAGTCGCTACGAGCGGCCAATTTCCGTAAAAATTTAGCACGAGCTTTCCTACATATGGAACTTAAGTTGGTTCAAGTTTCATCAAAATCAGTGCACCGGTGCAGAAGTTATTCGAGTTGCCGACCAGTCACTTTAAACAAGCTGTTTTAAAAAAGTTGAGTTGTTTTATTAATACAGAGTGGTTTGTGAGTGTTTTAAAGTGGAAGAGTAAAAGAGTGGATACTTTTGTAGAGTATTTCGAAGCCTTTCCGATATGACGCGCGCCCGCCCGGAGTCCACTAATCATGCGCTACTTTTGACACGCTCCTTTCTGAGGGGTTCTTGCAGGGCAACATTGGGATCGCCCGGGATTAATTTTTTAAGCAAGACACACGCATTTCTGAGCGGTTGTTGCAAGGCAACATTGGGATCGCCCGGGATTAATTTTTTTAGCAGACAAAGTTGTTCGTAAGACAAGGGTTTAAAAAAACAAAAGTATTTCTTTAGGAATGACCGTTCAACAACTGCCTCAACGTAAGCTTTCAAACGGTCGAACGAATGCCGCTCTACAACGTAAGACGAGCAAGTTAGGGCCCATTTGCTGTTGGAACCTTTGGGTTACTGTAGCTCGCGATATTCAAACTTTTGAGTTTCGACCAATTAGAAGAACAAATGATCTGTGAGTCAAGATCTATCCAGCAACTCAAGATCGTCTCTCTACGACGCACGCTGAGCGAGTTAGAGCGATTTCTACGCAAAAAAACGCGAGAATGTCGCTTTTCGTGGTGCGTGTTTGCGTAATTAACAAAATTTTTACGCCAAGTGAAAAAGCACGTCGAGACCTTTTAGTTGACCTATCGCACGCCGCTCTACGACATAAGACGAGCGTGTTAGAGCCGTTTTGCGTTTTGGACCCTCGGGTTACTGTAGCGCGCGCAATTCAAACTTTTGAATTTCGACTTCTCCTAACGGAATTATCAGTGTGCCGAAATCTATTCAACGAACTCAAGATCGTCTCTCTATGACGCAAGACGAGCGAGTTAGATAAGTTTCGCGTTTTAAACCTTTGGGTTACTGTAGCTCCCGAAATTCAAACTTTTGAGTTTTGACCAATAGAAGAACAAATGATCAGTGAGTCGGGAGCTATCCAACCAACCCAAGATCGTCTCCCTACGACGCACGCTGAGCGAGTTAGAGCGATTTCTGCCTTAAAAACGCGAGAATGTCGTTTTTCGTGTTGCGTGTTTGCGTAATTAAGAAAATTTGTAATGTCAAACGAAAGAGCACGTCGAGACCTTTTAGTTGAGCTATCGCACGCCGCTCTACGACGTAAGACGAGCGAGTTAGAGCCGTTTTCCTTTTAGACCTTCGGGTTACTGTAGCGCGCGCAATTCAAACTTTTGAATTTCGAAGTCTCTTAGCAACATTACCAGTGAGTCGAGACCTATCCATAAAGCCCAAGATCTCCTTCCTACAACTTACCAACGCCGAGATCTGAGAGCGTGACGGACGGACGCACGCACAGACGCACGCACGATAAGCTCTCGTAGGGGTTCGCCCGGCTGAGGCCGGGCGAAACAAGCTGTGTGTGTAAAAAGTTCAACCTATACTTTGTGTCTGTCAAATCTTGGTGAACAGTATAGTGAACTTTGTACACATCGTTAGCCGCATCTGGAGAAAGTTAGTGTCTTGAGAACGTGTACCTTAATAGCAAGTGCAGCTATCCCCACGATACGGTTGTCTGTACAGCTGATCTGAAGCTCAGTGATATCGCCGCGTTCGCTATATGTTATCGGCATGATACGACGCCGTTTATCTGATGTTTCCTACCTGTGTGAAAACGTCACATCCAACAAAAAAAACTTGCCAAAAGTTTGGTGCGAGCGAATTCCTGTGCTCAGCGTACGCATTTCTGTTTCCGCGTGCACATTCATCAATAAACAGCTGTTCTGGCCATCAGGAGAAAATCTCGATTTTGTCATTTTTTATAAATTTTAATTCTACATATCTCGAAATTGGAATACAGTAAAACTGTAAAACTATGTCACAAATTCCTATTGGCATACGGCCTTACCATTTCTGCGTTCAAATTCGTAAAGAAAGGACGTTCTATTTTGTTGATTTATGGAATTCTGAAAAATAATCACGTATTTCTATTAAATTCAATGTTTGAAAAAAATTTCTTTTGCGTTTCAAATTATCCGCAGTCTATACTCTTTCCATTTCTGAAGAAATTTCGCCGCTATATCATCAGGTGAACAAGCTGTTTTAAAAAAGTTGAGTTGTTTTATTAATACAGAGTGGTTTGTGAGTGTTTTAAAGTGGAAGAGTAAAAGAGTGGATACTTTTGTAAAGTATTTCGAAGCCTTTCCGATATGACGCGCGCCCGCCCGGAGTCCACTATTCATGCGCTACTTCTGACACGCTCCTTTCTGAGAGGTTCTTGCAGGGCAACATTGGGATCGCCCGGGATTATTTTTTTGAGCAAGACACACGCATTTCTGAGCGGTTGTTGCAGGGCAACATTGGGATCGCCCGGGATTAATTATTTTTGCAGACAAAGTTGTTCGTAAGACAAGGGGTTAAAAAAACAAAAGTATTTCTTTAGGAATGACCGTTCAACAACTGCCTCAACGTAAGCTTTCAAACGGTCGAACGAATGCCGCTCTATAACGTAAGACGAGCGAGTTAGGGCCCATTTGCTGTTTGAACCTTTGGGTTACTGTAGTTCGCGATATTCGAACTTTTGAGTTTCGACCAATAGAAGAACAAATGATCAGTGAGTGGAGAGCTATCCAGCAACTCAAAATCGTCTCTCTACGACGCACGCTGAGCGAGTTAGAGCGATTCCTATGCTAAAAACGCAAGAATGTCGCTTTTCGTGTGGCGTGTTTGCGTAATTAACACAAGTTTTAATGCCAAACGAAAGAGCACATTCAGACCTTTTAGTTGACCTATCGCACGCCGCTCTACGACGTAAGACGAGCGTGTTAGAGCCGTTTTGCGTTTTGGACTTTCGGGTTACTGTAGCGCGCGCAATTCAAACTTTTGAATTTCGACTTCTCTTAACGGAATTATCAGTGTGCCAAAACCTATTCAACGAACTCAAGATCGTCTCTCTATGACGGAAGACGAGCGAGTTAGATAAGTTTTGCGTTTTAAACCTTTGGGTTACTGTAGCTCCCGAAATTCAAACTTTTGAGTTTCGACCAATAGAAGAACGAATGATCAGTGAGTCGAGAGCTATCCAACCAACCCAAGATCTTCTCCGTACGACGCACGCTGAGCGAGTTAGAGCAATTTCTGCGTTAAAAACGCGAGAATGTCGCTTTTCGTGTTGCGTGTTTGCGTAATTAACAAAAGTTTTAATGCCAAACGAAAGCGCACGTCGAGACCTTTTAGTTAACCTATCGCGCGCCGCTCTACGACGTAAGACGAGCAAGTTAGAGCCGTTTTCAGTTTTGACCTTCGGGTTACTGTAGCGCGCGTAATTCAAATTTTTGAATTTCGAAACCTCTTAGCGCAATTCTCAGTGAGTCGAGAGCTTTCCGTAGAGCCCAAGATCTCCTTCCTACGACTTTCCAACACCGAGATCTGAGAGCGTAACGCACGAACGAACGTACGTACGCACGCACGATAAGCTCTCGTAGGGGTTCGCCCGGCTGAGGCCGGGCGAAAAAAGTCGATTTTCGACATTTCCATATTTTGATTGAAAATATCTCGAAATTGCAATTTTTAAAAACTGCAAAACTATGTCACAAATCCTTATTGGCATACGAACGTTTCATTTCTGCATTCAGACTCGTCAATAAATATCGTTGTATTTTAGTCAATTTATGCAATTTTGACGAATAATCGCGCATTTCTATTAAATTCCACATTTGCGAAAAATTTCTTTTGTGTTACAAATTATCCGCGGTCCATGCTCCTTCCATTTCTGAAGAAATTTCGCGGCTAGCGCATCAGACGACAAAGTCGATTTTTGACATTTTCGAATTTTAATTGCGAATATCTCGAAAATGCGAAATTAGCAACAGAAACGGACATCGGATCCGTACTCAGCGACATCGACACTACTTGACCACATATGTCACTGACTTTACTTCGGTGCGACGGAAACACACACACACACACACACAGACACACACACACACACACACATTGTCATCCGTATATATACACCTCGCCGCGCTGAGGCGCGGCGAAAAAAACCCTGTACTTGAGGTACATACATACCTCGTGCGTAGCTCGCGCTAGGCTCGCGTTCTCTTCTATAGCAGCTAATTGAATCCCAGACATCGTGTCACGGATGGAACTCTTTAGCTGAGCTGCACTGACGGTAGTGTACATACATTCCGATACCGTTTGGCTGCCGAGTTGCTGTCTTCGTGTTGTCGGTATGAACTATCGTACCGGGTTTTTCCGCTTAAGCGCCCCGGGGCGCTTACGTTGAAATGGGTCCTGAGACGACCTAAAGTTGGCGCCATCTAAGCGCCCCGGGGCGCTAAAACGGAAAATGCTCTAAAGTACTGTAGAAGAGTTCCGGTGACTTATTGTGGCGTTCAGTGCATCTATAAGCTTCTTTAAGTGTCCAGCCGACAACTTCCAGCCCCAAAGACGTCACAGACAAGCGTATCGGGCAGTTACACTGAACTTCAAAACAAAATGAGACTCTGTAACTCGGCGCGGGCGACTTACACAGCTTCCTCAACCTCTGTCAAACCACATATAAGCGCGGTTTGAGCAATTTGCAGCTTCACAGATCAGTAAAACTCGCATAGCCATGGTCTGAAGTGTGTTGCTATTGTAATATTCCAAGCATTCTCGCGTAATTCACCCGTCAGACCTGCTCTTTTACTGACATCGCGCCGAAAAACTTTGGCACCACGTAAGCGCCCCGGGGCGCTTATATGGCAGTGAAAACCTCGTAAGCGCCCCGGGGCGCTTATGCGGGGGGGGGCGCTTAAGCGGAAAAACCCGGTACTGTAACAGGACTCTTCTTGGGTTGGCAAGCATGGTCTCTCTCTGTTGGTCTTCTTGTTTCCAAGTGATTGGTGTCGTGCGAGAAAATGACCGCGGACCGTAATCTCAGAAAACGCTGAGTAGCAGATTGCACTTTGGAGACGCCCGGCTGGCTGGCACGCAAACTGCGAGGACAAGGAAGGCAAAGACTGCTTCCGAGATTGCTTCCGTCGACGTCATCGGTGCACCTCTCCACTGGTCGGATGGCGCCATTGTTCGCAACGAAAAAAGTCGTAATTGCACAGTTGGACAGACGCCAACAGGAGATGTACCGTAGCGGACAACACCCGCTCATGACCCTTTCAGAGTTGCCATTCTCACAGACGAGAGTTATTTAGCTACAGTAGTTCGATACTACACTAAAATTAGCTCGATAGCCCCTAGCTTTCTGACGGCAACATGAATCTTTCGGAAGCCGACGCCGCCTCGCGACGCTACCTCCACGGCTTCTTGACGCTGCACTGCGCCGAGGCCGCACTCTTTTCAGTGGTGGTGATCTCGAACGCTCTCGTCTGCTTCGTCGTCTACAAGCACAAACCGCTCCACACCAAGACTTGGACGATGCTGGTCAATTTGGCAGTTGCCGACGGCCTGAACGGCGCGCACTGGGCCTTCTACTCCGTCCTAAGGTCCGTTTCAGCTAAAGCATTGGTTGGAACGAACGACTAGTGTGTCGAGACCTATCGAAAGAGCCTAAGATCGTCTCTCCATGACAAAAGACGAGCGAGTTAGAGCCGTTTTCCGGTTTGGACCTTTGGGTTACTGTAGCTCGCGAAATTCAAATTTCTTTAGTCTTGACAAGAAAGTGATCAATGAGTCCGAAAACTAGCGAATGAGCCCAAAGTCGTCTCTCTACACTACCCAACGCCGAGATCTGAAAGGCTACGCACTTATGTACGTAACCAACATACGCAGGCCCAGGCACGCACGCCGAGCTCTCGTAGTGTGTCGTCCGGCTGAGGTCCATGATCAGTTCAGCTCTCTGCACAACTTTTGGCTAGGCTTCTCATGCCAATTGCCGACTGGGGGCTTGTACTATGCGCTTATAGTCGTGCGAAAAGGCCCCTCCTACAGGGTGACGTTGACTCTGCTCGACCGGCCGGCCACCGTGGTCAAGTGGAAGTGTCTGGCCTTCACCACCTTCAACTTCTTCTTCATTCGAGCCGCCTTCAGTCTCACGCTGATCGTCGCCTTCGACCGCCTGCTGGCCGTCGCCTTTCCCATCTTCTGGAAGGCGAGTTTGGGGCGAAGTGGCTCTTTCGTGAACAGAACGTGACGAAGAGCCAAACGTAGAAGGCAATGCTGACACGAGAAAGCTCATGCTTGGCAAATATGCACGTATTTGAAGTACGCACCACCTCCAGAAAACCACCACGCTTCCATTCGTCGTCTCAGGCCCGCCAGAGCCTCTACACCAAGACGCTGCTGGCCGTCGCCTGGATCGACGGCTTGATCCACGTGCTGGTCTTGGTTCTCTACAACGACGACTACGACAAATGGCTCCCCAACTGCGCCACGGTGCCCGTGGCCCACCCGGACGCCCGGGTCTTTCACGAGAACAAGTCCGTCGTCATGAACTGCCTCGTCGTCGTCTTCTACCTGGTGCCGGCTTTGCGTACATCGACAGGTTGAATGATGCGATCGCAATAATCGGCGCTCGACTCGCCACAAGCGCGAACTAGTACCTAGGCATAGTTCGCTAAACAAATAGTTGAAAGTTTGACAACCGTCTCGATCGCGCGAAACCGGTCCCTGGCCCAAATCGTCGTGGTGAGGGGCAAGTCTATCCTACGAAAGATGCAGGGGACGGCCGAGAGCGACAATGACAACCAGGAAGAAACCTCCTTTGAGGTTGGATGATGCTTTTGCAATCGATTCATTCACATAACGGACATGCAAATTGGAAATACTTACCGTAATTCAATCCCTTTTCGCGCAGGCAAAGCTCACGCGAAGCATTGGAGTGGTTCTGTTCGTCTTCATCGCCACAACCTACATACGCTCTCTCACCTACATCCTACTGCGTCGCTACGCCTCATCCATCCCTATTCCCACCTACACCATCGTCCGACACACCAGGAACGCGTTCACAAAGGGTCACTTGGCGCCGTAAATATGCAAATTGATGGACCAACGTAAGAATACATAGGTACACAAACTGAAGAGTCTTCCTGAGAAATGGAATGGTGGATTTGCATAATGCCAGTTCCAAAGCGAGAAGGCATTCTGTTCCGCGCGCACTTGTGCTTCTGATGAATTGGGATGATATCATTGCAATACATACATACTGCTTTGAAGTTGAACATTTGAGAGTCACTGTAAGGCCTTTGTGCAACGCGTCCTCCCCCAGCTTCTTCATGGTGGGCAACAGCGCCGCCAACTTCTTCATCTTCATTCTGATGGTGGGAGAGTTCCGGTGGCCGTTTCGCGAACAATTCGCGTTGAATGTGTTTCATCTCGTGGCATCGAGCATTGCTACAACCAAATTGATGTCAAGAGAAGGTGCTAGTGGTAAGTACCAATCTTATCCGGGTTTAATGCGGAGTAATTGTTTCGCGAAACGGTTCCCAGGAAGGGTTTCGTCGCGCTCTTCTTCGCCAAGAAGAAGGCCAAGGTCACGGCTGTCCGACCGGCAAAGAATGCTGTTGAAAAGTTCTAGCCACATGTGCAGTGCGCGTGTTCTGTATAGTATGTTTGTATGTCGTACTGTAGTAATATGCGTACCGGTACTAACCGTACGGTTCCATAACCTGTATTTAAGAGTAGGGTAGCTATGTAGGTTACGTATTTGTCGCCGCGCCAAGGCTGCTGCTGTACTGTAGTTCAGGGTGTCATACTGGAATTCATTTTAATTCCAGTATAGTATAGTATAGTATGGAGGAATGATTTTCAATTATAGTATAGTATAGTATAGTATTACCATTCCCTGCGAATTGTAGTATAGTATAGTATAGTATAGGCGACAATTCATGAATTGTAGTATAGTACTAGAATAGAATTCCAGTATAGAAGTCACTGAAAAACGTCAAAATCATGGCCAAAATGCCAGCTTTGATGTTCTCAATTGTCCACTTAAGGCCGCAGTGGTTGTATATCTGCTCCATTTACAAAAGTTTTATGCGATTTCACTGAAAACTTGAGCAAATTTGGTCAGAATACAGCAGCGCACTGCCGAATTCGCAGTGGAAATCGATAAAATCTATACTGTAATGCCATTCCAATATGGTTTGAATTCTAGTATAGTATAGTATAGTGTAAGCGAAAAATTTCGAATTATAGTATAGTATAGTATAATACTGGAATACTGGAACTTATTGTAGTATAGTATAGTATGGTTATACTATACTATACTATACTATAATACTGGAATTATTATAGTACAGTATGACACCCTGCTGTAGTTTCCTTATTCCTATCTCGTTTGACTGTATGTTTGTCGTGCTGGTTGCTGTGGTAGTGTTTGCCGGGCGTTTTTGTTCTTCTTACTGACACATGTAGGTAGCCGTTATGTGATTATGACTTGGCCGCTTGTGCACTCTTCTTCTTTGCTTTTCACTTCAGCTCAGCTGAAGCAGGCGTGGATTGTGTCGTGAGAGTGCACCGTTGACGATGTCGCTCCGACACTTTCACTGTCTCTTCGCTGTCGCCAAATCGGGTTTCCATGGTTTTCAACACAAATCAACACATAGGTACAGGCAAGACACTGTAGAATACAAACAAGCTGTTTTAAAAAAGTTGAGTTGTTTTATTAATACAGAGTGGTTTGTGAGTATTTTAAAGTGGAAGAGTAAAAGAGTGGATACTTTTGTAAAGTATTTCGAAGCCTTTCCGATATGACGCGCGCCCGCCCGGAGTCCACTATTCATGCGCTACTTCTGACACGCTCCTTTCTGAGCGGTTCTTGCAGGGCAACATTGGGATCGCCCGGGATTAATTTTTTTAGCAGACAAAGTTGTTCGTAAGGCACGGGTTTAAAAAAAACAGAAGTATTTCTTTAGGAATGACCGTTCAACAACTGCCTCAACGTGAGCTTTCAAACGCTCGAACGAATGCCGCTCGACAACGTAAGACGAGCGAGTTAGAGAAGTTTTGCGTTTTGAAGCTTTGGGTTACTGTAGCTCGCGATATTCAAACTTTTGAGTTTCGACCAATAGAAGAACAACTGATCAGTAAGTCAAGAGCTATCCAGCAACTCAAGATCGTCTCTCTACGACGCACGCTGAGCGAGTTAGAGCGATTTCTACGCTAAAAGCGCGAGAATGTCGCTTTTTGTGGTGCGTGTTTGCGTAATTAACAATATTTTCACGCCAAGTGAAAGAGCACGTCGAGACCTTTTAGTTGACCTATTGCACGCCGCTCTACGATGTAAGACGAGCGTGTCAGAGCCGTTTTGCGTTTTGGACCTTCGTGTTACTGTAGCGCGCGCAATTCAAACTTTTGAATTTCGACTTCTCTTAACGGAATTATCAGTGCGCCAAAACCTATTCAACGAACTCAAGATCGTCTCTCTATGACGGAAGACGAGAGAGTTAGATAAGTTTTGCGTTTTAAACCTTTGGGTTACTGTAGCTCTCGAAATTCAAACTTTTGAGTTTCGACCAATAGAAGAACAAATGATCAGTGAGTCGAGAGCTATCCAACCAACCCAAGATCGTCTCCGTACGACGCACGCTGAGCGAGTTAGAGCGATTTCTGCGTTAAAAACGCGATAATGTCGCTTTTCGTGTTGCGTGTTTGCGTAATTAAGAAAAGTCTTATGTCGCACGAAAGAGCACGTCGAGACCTTTTAGTTGACCTATCGCGCGCCGCTCTACGACGTAAGACGAGCGAGTTATAGCCGTTTTAAGTTTTGACCTTCGGGTTACTGTAGCGCGCGCAATTCAAACTTTTGAATTTCGAAGTCTCTTAGCGACATTACCAGTGAGTCGAGACCTATCCATAAAGCCCAAGATCTCCTTCCTACGACGTTCCAACACCGAGATCTGAGAGCGTAACGGACGCACGCACGAACGGACGATAAGCTCTCGTAGGGGTTCGCCCGGCTGAGGCCGGGCGAAATAAATACTTAACGTTGGTGCGTAATTTCAAAGTGGGAGCTTCACCTCTTTCTGACGGCCACGATTCTCATGCGCTGATCCGAGAAATCGTCTGAAATGAGCATTTTAAGATCTGTGTGTGGTCCCTTTGCGAATTTCATAGTTTAACTGGCGCCACACTGCGCACTCAAATGAACGTCAACTTTCTTACCGTAACGCTCTTCGCAAGAGTCCTCGAGCAGTTCCAGATACGACCCAGGCTTGGAAGCTTCTGCAATCGCCCATGGTATTCCGTCCAGCCGACATTTATCGACATGGGCTTTTGACTCCAGCGCTATGAAAACCCCGTCTGAAACGATCCAACTCGATAACAGTGTATCGGTCAGTTAGGTAGTTGTGAGCAAAACGAACGGAGGATACAGGACAGTGAATGACGTCTTAATGTGTTGCACTGTGCGGTACAGTACACTCACCAGACTTGAGGTTCTCCTTCACGACTTGCTCCACGAAAGGCTGAAACTCGGCGACTGTCATTGACGAAAGGACGACGTCGTACTCTGTTCCTGCGGAGAATAAGTTGCCTACTATGTCCAGCAGTTAAAGCGAAAGTAGCTTCTGAACAAACCCCATTCTTCGAGAAACTTGCACCGATCTCCCCTGCTGACTGTTTCATGGAAAGCATGTTCGTAAACCTGGAGCTTGGCGGCCTCTTCTAGCATAGGCTGGCTGCCGTCCGAAATGTGCAAGTGGCGATAGCCTGCCTCGCGGAGCTGCAAGGTGTATTGAATGGGACAAATGAAATCTGTTTGGCGCTAGAAGTTGCTGAACTCACACGCTTCCAACTTGGCCGGTGCCGCCACAGAAGTCTAGAATGAGAGCGTCTGTGTTCGGCTGATGCAGCGATACTCTCTCTGCCGCAATGCGCCAAGCTGTGAGCCCCAAGGTCGCTGCGTCCTGGAAATAGTCAGATAGGTAAGAAGTGACGACGACGACGACGACGACGACGACGACGACGACGACGACGACGACGACGACGACGACGACGACGACGACGACGACGACGACGACGACGACGACGACGACGACGACGACGACGACGACGACGACGACGACGACGACGACGACGACGACGACGACGACGACGACAACAACAACAACAACAACAACAACAACAACAACAACAACAACAACAACAACAACAACAACAACAACAACAACAACAACAACAACAACAACAACAACAACAACAACAACAACAACAACAACAACAACAACAACAACAACAACAACAACAACAACAACAACAACAACAACAACAACAACAACAACAACAACAACAACAACAACAACAACAACAACAACAACAACAACAACAACAACAACAACAACAACAACAACAACAACAACAACAACAACAACAACAACAACAACAACAACAACAACAACAACAACAACAACAACAACAACAACAACAACAACAACAACAACAACAACAACAACAACAACAACAACGACAACAACAACAACAACGACAACGACAACGACGACGACGACGACGACAACGACAACAACAACAACAACAACAACAACAACGACGACGACGACGACGACGACGACGACGACGACGACGACGACGACGACGACGACGACGACGACGACGACTGTGCTTGCACAGAACTAGAAAGATGAAACCTGATCGTAAGTCCCTGCTCTGTTCTCAAACGTCTCCACGTATTGCTGAGCGCTGCTATCGGGGTCGTACAACACCTTTCGACTAAGAGAAAGTCTCTGTTTTGATTCTTCACTGGGCTCCGACATTGTACCTATGACTTATGACTTAGTGATTGAGATTATAAGTGGTTACCCTCTGACACAAATGGGCGTCTGTATCAACTCTGATATGGGCCGTGAAACAATGCCAGACGAGGATATGTACCATGCAGCACGCTGCGCGCGCACGGAACATTGCGGCGCCTGCCTTGCCTATGTAAACAGAATGTGCAGTGCAGTGCCTAATACTGGCTGCCGTGTTTCCAAACACCACTGCACGCACACTTTTGCGTGCGTGAGTGCGCTGTCCAACGAAATCGTGCGAACAAGTGATATGGGGTTCAATAGTCTCTCAATGGCATTCACTCGCGATATAGGGGCTCTGCTCACAACAGAAGCTGGCACACGGCACATATAACACAGTTGGCCATCACTGGCAAGTTTGATCATGCCTTATTCTTCAAATCCTTCCAGTTTCAACGTCGAGCACTGCCGTTTGTGCGAAATGTTTGCCAGAAGCTCCGTCAGGCGGGCAAACAGTCGTCTTGTCGTCTTCCTCTTCGTTCAGTTGACGTGTGCGGCGACAACAACGGCAAATGCTGTAGAGAAGGCCGCAGACGCCCAGCACAGAGAAGGCCAACACAAGAAAGAGGGAGAGTAGAACCGCTGAAACTTGAAGCGTGCATCGTGCATACAGTGATCTAGTAGCTGGTGGATACCGGAAGCGCGATCGCTTACTACCGTACACTGTACATGTACGTGTGCCGCTCCGTCCGATACCGATTTAAGTCCGATACGATAATGCCTTCCCCGATTAAAGCAAATGGGTGAATGAACACTGTAACATTAAAGTGGGCACTAAAACATTTTAAAAGATGCATTCCATTTCATGCCACGTGTATGTATGTACGTGTATGTATGTACGACCACTCACCTTTCATAACGTCCTCCATATCTTTTGGCAGGCGATAAACTTGATGAGATTTGTATGTAGCTAGCAGCAGTTGAGGACCGACTCAATTATTGCCAAGGCACTGATCGCACAATTGAATTCGTCTCCAATTTATACGAAAGTCAATCGGCGTGTCGCTGTTTGCGCAGCCACCCACTAAGTCAGATGCGCGAACACCGCATTTACACACAAACACCCACTTAAGCTCACACGCGGCCGCTTAGAAAGCAAACAACGTTCACGCACGGACCACGCGTCTGGGCAGGATCCCGTTGACGTAAGCTCATTGCTCGACTGCCCACGCCCACACTGTTCAGCGATACTCTGTAGAATGAGTTGCTGCTCCCTGCATCTAAAAGCATGTGGACGCACAACCTGGTTCATACCAGACTGTGTGTATGGTATGTGTGTTCAACATAATTCAGCGTCTCAAGCAGTTTTCCCCGATAGTGGTAAAATATATACCACGCAAATAGAAAACTTGCGATATTTTCTTTATATAACAAGCTGTTTTAACAAGCTGTGTGTGTAAAAAGTTCAACCTATACTTTGTGTCTGTCACATTTTGGTGAACAGTATAGCGAACTTAATTCACATCATTAGCCGCATGGACAAATTAGCTTGAGAATGTCTGCTATAAACCAAGTGCAGCTACTACCACGATACGGTTGTCTGTACAGCTGATCTAAGTGATCAGTGATATCGCCGCGTTCGCTATATGTTATCGGCATGATACGACGCCGTTCATCTAAAGCTTCTAGCTGTGTGAAATCCTCACATCCAACAAAAAAACTTGCCAAAGATGGAAACTGGCTAGCGTCTGAACAGAACTATCAGAGCTTTGAGGCTCGGTAAACAACTTGGCCCAGTTTTGGAGCAACTGGACGCGACTACGACGATGACTCAGCAACGGAAACGGACGCCAACACTTCGCTGGGTGTTACCAATCGACGGGGTAGTGGTGTGAGCGTAGGTATAGTCGTCAACGAAACTGGCTACCGGTAGCATTGAACACACAGATTTAAGGTTATGTAAACAATATTGCTGACGTGGAGAAACCAGAAGGCGCTACGCCGATGGTGGTTTGGCTATTCGGCGTCAAAACGTAAATGACAAAACCAGAATAAAGCGCAGCAAAAAAGCAAAAGAGTCGCCGAGGATCGAACCTCGGTCGGCTCGCACGTTTTTGCGCACGATCCGGCGGCTTTCCCGCCTACGCCATGCTGTCGCATCACAGTGATTCTCAAAACGGCGCTCTTATACTCTCAGTTGGCGTCTATTCAGCAGACTACGGTGCTTTAGCACGTGATATGCCCCGTAAGCACCGTAACATTGCAAACAGAGATAATTTGTCGAAAAATTTCAAACTTCAAACGTTACACCCACACTCATTTTGAAATTAGCAACAGCAAATCTCATCGGATCCGTAATCGGCGACATCGACTCTACCTGACGCCATCTGTCACGTGTTTTACTTCGGCAGGACAAAAAAGTTCGCGGACTACACATCGTCATCTGTATATATGTTACCGTGACTACCCGGATCCAGTGAAAACCTGGATATCCGGGTTTTCACTGGTCGACTTAGTGAAAACCCGGATATCCGGGTTTTCACTGACGGCTTAGTGAAAACCCGGATAATGTCAAATTATCCGGGTTTTCACTGAAAGTTTAGTGAAAACCCGGATATGCGAGATTTCGTGTGAGGGTCGTGAAAATCATGATAGCTGTGTTTTCACTAATCTTTTCGAAGAAATAGCGTAGAAATCAAGGCTTCTATACTTTTCAACACTGCTGACGAAACAAGTGCTTTTGAATGGCAAATCGCGCTGTTTGTTGCGCGAAACAAGTGTCGTGCAGTGCGAAACGTGCGATCTTATGCAATACCTTGATCTTTGCCGAGCCGCCTCTTTCACAATGCCAGATGTTTGCGGCCAATTGGCACGTCTGGCTTCAACAGGCGGGTAAGTATACGGGGGATGTGCACTCCGCTTACAGTTTGTACGTGGCTGAAAGTTGTCGCAAACGCTAGCAGGGAAGGGGCACAGCCGGCCTAAGCAGGAGGTGAATTATATGGAGGAGTGTTCATTCCACTTACAGTTTGCACTAAAACTCGGTCGGCGTCGCGCCTGGCGGGTCTCAGCTGAGGCTTAGCGCGACCACCAACTTCAGGGCGCGCTCCGCGCGCCCTGAAGTCGGTCACCGGTCGCGTTAAGCCTAAGCTTCGACCCGCCAGACTGCGACGCCGACTGACTCTTGTGGATTGTGGGCGCAGGGCGAGCCTAAGCATAGCCTGATTTGGAAGGAACCAAACGGCCTACAGGCAATGGAAATATAGTTCTAGCCGTGTTTTGCGCGATTTTGAGCATATCGGAGAATTATCCGGGTTTTCCCTAACCTGTCAGTGAAAACCCGGATATCCGGGTTTTCACTAACTCAACAGTGAATACCCGGATATCCGGGTTTTCACTAACCAACTCAGTGAAAACCCGGATATCCGAGTTTTCACTGAAGACGGGTTCTCCCGGTCACATATATACACATCGCCGCGCTGAGGCGTGGCGAAAAAAAGTTGAGTTGTTTTATTAATACAGAGTGGTTTGTGAGTGTTTTAAAGTGGAAGAGTAAAAGAGTGGATACTTTTGTAAAGTATTTCGAAGCCTTTCCGATATGACGCGCGCCCGCCCGGAGTCCACTATTCATGCGCTACTTCTGACACGCTCCTTTCTGAGGGGTTCTTGCAGGGCAACATTGGAATCGCCCGGGATTAATTTTTTGAGCAAGACACACGCATTTCTGCGCGGTTGTTGCAGGGCAACATTGGGATCGCCCGGGATTAATTTTTTTAGCAAGCGAAGTTGTTTGTAAGACAAGGGTTTAAAAAACAAAAGTATTTCTTTAGGAATGACCGTTCAACAACTGCCTCAACGTAAGCTTTCAAACGGTCGAACGAATGCCGCTCTACAACGTAAGACGAGCGAGTTAGGGCCGATTTGCTGGTTGAACCTTTGAGTAACTGTAGCTCGCGAAATTCAAACTTTCGAATCTCGACTTCTCTTAACGGAATGATCAGTGTGCCGAAACCTATTCAACAACCTCAAGATCGTCTCTCTACGACGGAAGACGAGCGAGTTAGAGAAGTTTTGCGTTTGGAACTTTTGGGTTACTGTAGCTCGCGATATTCAAACTTTTGAGTTTCGACCAATAGAAGAACAAATGATCAGTGAGTCAAGAGCTATCCAGCAACTCAAGATCGTCTCTCTACGACGCACGCTGAGCGAGTTAGAACGATTTCTATGCTAAAAACGCGAGAATGTCGCTTTTCGTGGTGCGTGTTTGCGTAATTAACAAATTTTTTACGCCAAGTGAAAGAGCACGTCGAGACCTTTTAGTTGACCTATCGCACGCCGCTCTACGACGTAAGACGAGCGTGTTAGAGCCGTTTTGCGTTTTGGACCCTCGGGTTACTGTAGCGCGCGCAATTCAAACTTTTGAATTTCGAGTTCTCTTAACGGAATTATCAGTGTGCCGAAACCTATTCAACGAACTCAAGATCGTCTCTCTATGACGGAAGACGAGCGAGTTAGATAAGTTTCGCGTTTTAAACTTTTGGGGTTACTGTAGCTCCCGAAATTCAAACTTTTGAGTTTCGACCAACAGAAGAACAAATGATCAGAGAGTCGAGGAGAGCTGTCCAACCAACCCAAGATCGTCTCCCTACGACGCACGCTGAGCGAGTTAGGGCGATTTCTGCGCTAAAAACGCGATAATGACGCTTTTCGTGTTGCGTGTTTGCGTAATTAAGAAAACTTTTAATGCCAAACGAAAGCGCACGTCGAGACCTTTTAGTTGACCTATCGCGCGCCGCTCTACGACGTAAGACGAGCGAGTTAGAGCCGTTTTAAGTTTTGACCTTCGGGTTACTGTAGCGCGCGTAATTCAAACTTTTGAATTTCGAAACATCTCAGCGCAATTCTCAGTGAGTCGAGACCTATCCATAAAGTCCAAGATCTCCTTCCTACGACTTACCAACGGCGAGATCTGAGAGCGTGACGCACGCACGCACGCACGATAAGCTCTCGTAGGGGTTCGCCCGGCCTCGTGCGTGTGAAGCACGCGTGATAACCACTACACTATTGGTGCGTACATGCGTAAACCATCTCCAATGCTTTACCGACGGGTATGCGCCTTTTAAGCTACATACCAAGACGGAATTGATCGTCCACACTTGCGACAAACGGCGATATTGCCTTGCTAAGATCAAGTGGGTCAGGAGAAGCAGACAAGCAAGGAACAAAAGAGTGCCTCTTACGATTGTATTGTTGCTCCACGTATGTCTTTGACATAACGGGAGAGACTGAAAGAAGATGGAAGTTCAGTAGAAACCATTGTCATGCGCAACTGACGGTCGCCGTATGGCGCCACGGATGCGAATGTGAGTACCGTAAACCCTTCAATAGACCCGTTCTCCAACTCGAACATTGCGATGCGAGTGTGCTGCCGAAGATGAAGAGGCTGAAGGGCGAAAAGGGGCGGCTTATTGGAGTGCTCACGCACGGTAATGCAAAATTCGCCAACGGCTGGTTGGCCATCGTCAGTGCTGAAACCGAGAGCCGGTTTAAAACCCCTTATGGCCATTCCTATCGCCATATTTTCATAGTTTATTGTTGCTCCATCAAACCGAACAAACGAATCGTTGTGTGACGTTACGCTACGTGCCAACAGGATCTCGGAGAAAACCAAGGGTCACATCACAATATGCTGACGAAAGCTACTCTTACGGCTGTAGCCGTTACAAGTCTGCTGCTCTGCACTTTGGTCCAAGAAACTCACGAGGCCCCAAAACATGTCAAGTGAGAGCCGTGTTCTTGTCCACTAAACCGTTACTTCCGAAGAGGGCACAATTCGTACCCTTGTAAATTGTACAAGCCGGCCTAGGTACAGTAGGTACCACAGGGTAACGCATAAGCTACGCTGCACATTACACATTACAAACTACGCATACTGCCCCGCCCCTCTAACCAATTATGTGAATTCTTCGAATTGTTCTGTTTGCATTGCTGGTTCACCAATATTTGCCTCTTTTCAGACGAGAAGGAGGGACGAACTGCGTTGGCGAAAGGGAGAAGTGTGTAATAGCCAACGATAACTGCTGCGGTGACATGACGCGCAAGGTCCTGGGCCACAGGGCTGGCCGGGTCGTCTGCACTTGATATAGCCGAAAGTCCGCTGCTGCGAAAATTGCGATCGCAATTTCTAGGAATGAGCACTTGTTGTTCTGGTGTTTGGTTTTGATGGAAGGGGGGGGGGGGGGGGGGTTGACGAGGTGTGGCATGGGTGTGTTCCATCGAACAAAGCAACTTACGGGCGGTATTCTTCCACACAAGAAACAGCGAGAGCCGACGACGTGTTGTCAGGTCGTCGGTCGCTTCATACACGTGCAATGTACTATCTCACTTCATCGTCATCGTGTCCAGCGGTAGTGCTGCGGCTGCTGCTCGCGATACTACTGTACGTGACGTTCGCGACAGTGGTCTGTGTGTGAACCACAGTGGCAAAGAAGACAAAGTGGTCTATCGCAAGGAAACACATTCTCCACAAAAGCGACGGCACAAAGCGCTGCCGCTATGCGTCATATACCTACAACACGGCTCGCGGGTACAGTAATCACCTACACGCACAATATCTGGCACCCCACCTCAAATACCCCAAGGAGAACCGTTTCAACAGGATTACCTACAGCAGAGTCGTCTTACTGAATTCTGTCTTATGGAACGCTCTCAGCCAGCTTCTTGTTCTGATGGATTTCGCGCCTAAGGGCGATGAAGGGATTGTTGAAGAAGTTGCTGTGGATCTGGAATCAGTGAGCGGGCTCAGTTCGTCCGTCGTCGATAGGTATGTACATAGCTACATTTACACTGCCCCATATGGTTGCTGAACC
The DNA here is from genome assembly GCA_030248115.1 of Linhomoeus sp. GSCO2_2. NCBI lineage: Eukaryota > Metazoa > Nematoda > Chromadorea > Monhysterida > Linhomoeidae > Linhomoeus > Linhomoeus sp. GSCO2_2. The sequence continues at coordinate 16,354 of JASAMZ010007575.1, read as the reverse complement.
AACAATCAGCTCACAACACAACACAAGCCGATTACCGTTCACCAATGCTTCAACCGTCAAGTGCTCTAAAGTCAAGCTACATAAGACATGTTCCAGCTCACTGTAGTTACTGCAGCCACCGAGGCAAAAATCTCACCAGGCTGGCCGGTTGTGGCACCTGGCAGGGATAGCAGACGGTCTTCGGAAACAGCCAATTGGTGGTGCACTGGCACACTTGGCACTCGCGCCTGCTCATCCGCTCCTCTCCCAGAGAGACCATCTTGGAGGCAGCTTTGTCGAAGTTGGCCTACAAAGGCTGACTCACTCACGAAACCGTATTGACCAGCAGAAGCAGCAATGCCGGGCCCCAGGTCACGGCAATACGCAGTAGGCTACGTACGTAAGTAAACATCTGGGGAAGGTCGGTGGAAACGGTTGGAAGCGTTTTGAATACGGTAGTAGTACCACTGGAGAAGAGAGGGACTCAGCGGCTCAGCCCCCACCCCACCCCATTCCACAGTTACAAGAATGAGATACCAGCTTGTCCATGGAGACATGGAACACGGTCCCATTAGTCTCTTGAGCTAGGACGGTGCAGGAGTCGTGGGGAATGATCAGCTTTGCTCGATCCTCAGCTGACGCTCTATTAGACGACGCGTAAAATATGGTGGCCGCGTCAAAACCTATAATCCAGTAATCGTTTGCATTGTCACGCTGGTAGGTGTTTGCACGCGACTAAAGAACGTGGCTTCTCAGATTCCCACCAGCGATCGTTGATTCGTCCAGCCCATGGAACACCATTGTTTCAGTGGTCAGCAGGTGCAGTTTTACGTTGTACTGGAGGAATTCCTCTTGCAGATCGTAGAAGTCAACCTTCAGTGCGAATTTTGGTCATGCTAACTCAAATACTGGGTCAGCAATGATCGGAGAAATAACCTCTTCAGCCGTGCAAGGATTGCAACTGAGTAGAACCATGATCTTTTCGACCGCAGCGCCAAATGGGAAGTTGCGCGTCGCGAATTGAAGCGCTTCCATGGGATCAACGGGGGCCGTTTCCATTCCAGAAACTGGCTGGAACACCAGTTCTGAAATTGAAGAAGATTCCACAGTCGCCAACGAATGACTAATCTTCGAAACAGTCCACAAACCATCCACAGCTTTGCTGAATTCTTGTTTGCTCAATCTCAGATGTCCTCCCGCTGTGTGAAAGTGTGGCTTGAGGTGAACCCCTTCTCCAGAGAAGCCAATGAGTCCAAAATGGATGTCGCTGAATGGACATTGAACGCCATTGATTAATTGTAGCAACTCATCTGTAGTCCTTGAATCCTTCACATGAGTTCTACCTAACCTGTTCCTCTGCCTTCTCTTGATCTGTTCAAATTTCTGGGCCATTGTTTTGAGTTTATCTCTGGCAAACTCCAGGCACAGGCGCTCCTCCACAAGGAAGACGACGTCCAGGCGGCGTCGCGGTCTCCGGCCCTGGTCAAGTTGAACTTCCTCGCCGCCGTGAAGGTGCGCATTGTCGCGAGGCACGCCACCGCAACGAACTGAAACCACGAAACTCTGTGGACTCAATCATTGGCTTGAAGTCGGGTATACTGTAGTAGTTGTCACTGCCACTGACCACAATGAGGCTGCATCTCCAACGTGGAGTGCTTCCCTCTGCAGGCGGTCAAGTAGGCGGCCGCAGCGGTGCACTGGCCTTCCAGGTGCAAGTTGGACTCCTCCTCCGTGTGGTCATGGTCGTGGCCGTCCCTGTGGTGCTGGCGAAGAGACGCTTTCATGTCCACTTGGCACATTGCCAAGAATGGATTGGGATTGATCTGTGATCGGGAGTGGGGCTTTGCCATCGAACAGTTGGGCAGGAAGTTTTCAAAAGTCCCCACCTCCTTGAAGCAGCCTTTGTAAGGGCTGTCTCCCTCGTTGAACAGCTCAAGGCAGAGTCTGTTGCCAGGGTGATCCGTGGCCACCTTTGTCGTGGAAGCCAGGTTGGTCTCGCAGTCGGCGCTCCCTATAATCCAGCTTCTGCCAAATTGACTGAGGTCGCGGCTGTCTGTTCCGTTTGGTAGGAAGACGTCATTGTAAGGCTCGTTGTCGTTTGAGCCAAGCAGCCCTGTATTGCAGTGGTTTCGGACGTGTATTGACCGGTTGAGTGGTATGTGGTTGTGTTGAACATCAGAGCTACTGTACCTGCCGAGTTTCCATGGTATTCGCTTGGCAACACGATGGAACAAATGCGATAATATGAGTCGCAGAGAACGATGATTCCGTCAAAAGTCTTCAGCGTTACACCGTATTGACCCCTGAAGACATGCACCATGGAATCGCCAGTCAGCGAGTCAACGTCTTGCCATGGCAACTCTTCGACAGCGCCATTGATTTGTAGCTGAAATGTTGCTAATTGCAGTGCATTGAAGAAGGAGAATTGATTGGCGTACCATACCGTGCCATCCAAGTTGATGCGCACGGAGTAGTCTCCAGTGTCAACTGTGACGCTCTGAATTGCCGTTCGGCCAGCTTGATTCGCGGAAAATGTACCAGTGATAGTGAATTTGCCATTTTGGAAATCCCTTGCCAGCAGATATTCGCAATTAGCTGCGAAGTCTATAGCACGCCCATCGAATGTTATGAAATGGTTGTTACCAATAACATAAGCCGTGGCTGAAAATGAAATTGTACGGTCTGACGTGCGTCAAGAGCGCAAGGGTTGTGGTGCTAAATGTTACCTGTGGATGGAGTAAGCCAGTCTGTCAGGGTCCACTTTGGTTCATGAACTGAAGTGGTGTCGTAGATGCCTGTTCCATAGGTTGTGACAGTGTAGTTGCCAACTGGGCCATGTAAGTCGGTTAGCTCTGCCAGAGCTTTCTGGAATGCATATGAAATGTCCGTGCAGAGCTTTCTGTGTAGTGAAATACTCGGAGTTCCATACCACGCACATTCAGTGTGCACTCTGAGTATTTCAATCAAGGACAATTGAATGCACCTGTATCTCTTCAAAATGCCCCTGAAGGGCATTTGGATGGGCCATATCGACTAGCTCTTGCAAGGAGTTCACTTCAACTGGCAGTGGAATGTCAAGGGCATAGCTTCCTCGTTCAGGATTTGCTTCCTGGAAGCACAATAGTGACGCACATACATAGTTTTAATGAAACTCTTATCGTCATATTTAATATTAATGTACCATTCAAAACGAAATGACACCTGAATTTTTGGCAGAAAACGTCTAAAGCCCTGGCCGGCCTTGATGGCTTTTCTGAGCTGTGCAAACACATGCTTGACCTTAGTATCCACCTGGTAGCTTCTGAGTGGTTCTAGCACTCTTTGAAGCGCAAGATAGAAACCCCAGTCCATCAGGAGATCCTAAAGGGATGCAATATAGTGATAATAACGCCACTTGTGACTATGAAGCGAATCCATTTCTTTAAAAAATCTAAGGGCGTGCAATGTAGTGTTAGTATAGATTTGTATGCCTCTGTAATGAAACTACATACTACATTGCTTACTCTGGCTGAGTCCCAATATTGAGCAGTCCTCCTTTTAGCATGTTCGATATGCTGTTCTGCCGTGTCCACCATGTCGACGAAAGACAAGCCAAGGAATCGCTCCGAGAACGTTCCAAACCACTTTTGCAGCACTGTACCAGCGTAACTGTCCTCCATTCTTTCCCATTGCTCAGCAATCGTTCCTGAACAATGACAATGGGTCGCGAAAACTCATTGAACAGACAGGCCAATGAACAACTTCCACCAACTTGTGAGCCATTTGATGTACAGCATCTCTGCAGCTTTGTCGAGCAGGCTATTGAAGTTGGCCAAAAGGTTTGTGAACGACCTCCAACATTCTTCCAACAGCCTCTTCATTGGCAGCACTGTGTCCCAGAGTAATTGCGGCAGATGGATCAGTTCTTTGATCACCTGAAAGTTGGAAGTCGCAGGTGTGCTATTAGGTAGGCAGAGCCAGTAGGGCTTCATCTACCATTCTGATGAATCTGCTGATGGCATTGTAGTCAACCAATCCTTGCAATTGGCCGAATATCTCTTCGAGTAATTGAATCGCATCAACAACTCTTTGTTTAAACACCACTTGAATTCGCTTCAGCTTGTCCAGTGTTGTGCCAAGTTTAGGTCCGACCTCATTAGAGATGGCACTAAAGGCAGAGATGAAGTCTCACAGTTTAGGCTGTGTCAAGTTGGCACTCACTTGATTTCAGCACTCCAGTTTGCAAACAGACGATCGAGTATTGGAGTAATATCGTTCAGCACTGCTTGGGTTTTCGCCTTTAGAGTCCTGGCTGCCTCTCTGCGTACCACTCCAGTTTGATTTAAGTCCAAGTGATTTTGGAACTTCTCCCAAGTGAATGTCTAAACGAGCGATCTCCCGAGTATATGTCGCTCACATTTGAACACTGGAATCAGAAGCTTCTCACCTTCTGAAGTGTCCGTCTAATTTTGGGTCTCATCATGAATTCAGCTCTCACCAAGTCAGGCTCTGTCAGTTGCAGTTTGGCGTTAACATCGGTGATTCTGTCTCCTCTTTTCGCATGCCAAACAGTTAGCTGGTATCTGTCTTCTTCTCGAAGATTTGCGGAACTGTGAAACAATTCCCTGTTGGTGCCTGAAGTTGGAGTTTCTCAAATACTAATGCAAAGTAGTGGGATCGTACGACAGCAGCTGGTGCTTACGATTGTCATAAAATTGGAGAACCCAGTGTCTGTCTTCAGGATTACTTGTGAGGATAGCTGAATATTTTAGTTCTGGTCTGATTCCAGTGTGGAATTGCAGACTCCTGATGAACTGACTGCCAGAAGTTTGAGTGTCACAGAGAAGAATGTAGGCTCCATTGGTAGTGTTAACCTGAAGATGTGCACTAACATTCAAGGAATCGCTTTGGCAGTGTTACACTGTTGCAACTAACCTTCAACGAGTGGCTTTCTTCGTTCCAGTTGATTATCTGTTCAAAACCATAGAATCTTTTCTTCCCATAGTCATCCACTGCAGAAAAGCTGGCTTGAAAGGTGCTTGCTTGCAGTGTGTCTGACTTGCGCGATTTTGAAACGACCTTCGTTAGCTCAGTGTGCAGATCCACCAAGGAAATAGGATGCTTCAGCGAGAAGTGCCCATGATGCTCATCTCTCAGTGATCCTCCATCAGCCTGCCAGTGATTAGATAATCTGTGACGAAGACTTCAATAACTCTGCAAATTTTGTTGTAAATATGTACCTTCTTCTCATTTTCATACATTGCTTTTCCCTCAAACATCTCATCGGCATTTCCTGAGTACGTTAGTGTGAACTCTCCGCCAACTGTGCAACTTCGCAATTCGCACTTGTAGACTGCAGTCAGATTTGTAATGAGAGGCTGAAATGGAGCGATGGATTCTCTGTTTGTGTTGCATACAGTGAGAACTTACGTGCTCGAGTGAAGGGTCACTTAGTGCTCCTGTGTATTTCCACTGTCCGACCACCACTTCTCTGGCCAAGTGAAGGTGCGTTTGCGCCCTCTGGCCTACGTTGGGGCTGAAGTGGAATTGCCTTTCAAGCCACAAACAGGGTTTTTTATTTGTGTGACCACATTTTGTTTTCGAATAACTTTTGCAAGAGGTAACCAAAATGAGTGAAACTTGGCACAATTATGGACCCTTATATAAGGTTTTGCTACGAATTGATTTCTTCGAAATTGCTTTACCCGTTAGCAATCCGCCGCGCGTCCCGCAAGGTGCACTCATTCGCCGGCCTCAGCGTCTTTGGCTCACTGTAACTTGAGCCTGGTGATGGATATTGATACGCGGTTTGTACGGTTAGAAAGCCGAGAAAATAAGCTGTAATTGGGTGTATTCACGATAAGAAACAGTGGCCGATGCGCAAGAAAAGGCAAGCTACAATGCAACCGAAACGGGCAGTTCGAGGCCATCACGTGGAGGAGAAGTGGGCCATGGCGGCGAGGGGCCGATTTTCGTTTTCGTCAGCGTATCGCATGGCAACTGGCAAATGAATCAAGCCTTATTGGACATCAAATTAAAGCTTATTTCCTCGGCTTCCTAACCGTACAAACCGCGTCTCAATATTCCTCAGCATGTTCACGTTACAGTGAGCCAAAGACGCTGAGGTCGGCGAATGAGCGCACCTTGCGGGGCGCGCCGCGCTTTGCTAACGGGCAAAGCAATTTCGAAAAAATAAATTCGTAGCAAAACCTTATAGGTGGGTCTATATTTGTGCCAAGTGTCACTGATTTAGGCTGTCCCTTGCAAAAGTTATTCGAAATGCAACTGTAGATTTGGACTGCAGAGTGGTCCACTCACTTGACACTTGCTGTAAACTGTTGGATTTCGTCCGAAATGGTTCGGCTAAGGCCAAGGTGAATGTGTCTCCCTGGGTAGCGAATGCCGATCCTGTGAGCCACTGCCCTATCAGCGTTTTCCTCCATTGCTTTGAAAGAGTAGAGCCTTTCTCCTCTTATTTGACCACTTGGTAGCAAGGTGATTTCTAAGTCTACACCTCGCTTTGTATCTAGAAGACAAAGGTGAATACTATTTTTGGTGCAATGGAAATACTTTGTTGCAGAGATACCATTCGGAGTACCTGTAGTCTTGTGTATGAAGGCTACTCTGAAGGGGTTTTCCATATCATTGGTGTCTAGCCTTATGAAGTGGCCGCCATTCTCAAGAGTCTTCCACTCTGCTGTGATATTCCCTCGTGCCTCTCCATTCACTACGGTGCGCACCATGTAATGGTTGATTTCGCTTTGTAGAGCCTAAAGTCGAAAGAACACATTGTCTTAACCAATAATACAACATTTCTAAGGAATTTTACCTGCCTCTAGTTCCGCCTTTCTTAGCGTCTGATAGGGTGTCTCAATCCACATCTTGCCTTCCGTGAAAGGTTCGTTGTGAACTAGGGCTATTTTGAATTTCTCCGTGTCCATGTGGAGAAGTAGCTCTTTCATGATGGTATGATTCAAAGTCAAGACACGGCTATCGTAATGTCCAGACCAGTCAAATTGGTTCCTCACTCTGGCTAGGAACCCAAACTTGTTTCTGTTTTCTTCCTGATTCCTCTCATTTCTTAGGTAGTACTTGAGCTGAAATGTACACGAAGTTTGGACTGGAATACTATGCACATAGTTCAATGGTTGACTGTGACAGATTGCAAATTAAACCTCAGAGGTGCCATTATTCAGCACAAGATGAGCCAACTCAACAACATGGGACCTCCGTTTGAAACGGGCCTCAAAGTTTCTCAGTTCTTGCAATGTCGTAGACCCAACCAAGTGAACCTGACATGTCACACTTGTTCTGGGCCCAATCGTTGCTTCCACCCTTGCTTCTTCTGTGCGATTCCACGTTACCTGAATAAAAGGCTACAGTTGTCGTGGGTACACTACACTCACATCTGCTTGTGTCTAACTACATTGTAGTGCAAACCTTCCCAGAATATTTATGATCTTCGTTCACAGGAGATGAGGCTAAATCCACTGAAAGAGTGGACAACCTCGGAAATGGAGTTAATAGCTCCTGTTTGAAGGTCCATCCTCGCCCATTGTTGGTCCTGCGGAAAGAAACGTTTCCTCGCATTTCCTGGTCATCGTCACTCCATGAGAGAAGCGACGACATGGAAGCCTAAATAATATCATACTATTTTGCTGAATAGTGATAACGCTATGGAGCGTCCATGCGTGCAGATTGTAGCTGTCTAGAGACCATCATTCGCAAAGATGAAACGAAGCACTAGTGGGTGCTTACCTCAACACATTCTCCACCTAATTTTGAAACCACGTTTTTTGACAGCTCCACTTTTCGCCCCAGTGCATCAATTGCTATGTTCAGCAAGTCGTCTTGCAGTCCGCCTAAAGAGTTGTCGATGTGTGTGTGTACCAGTTTCAGAGTCACAATTTGGTCAAGAAAACAACTTGCCATGGAGTAGTCTCTTCTTGAAAGCACTGGCATAGAGCTTCTTCTGTGCCAGGTGATTGTTGATGTCGAAGAGATAGTTGAAATAGTAGGATCCATTTTCAGCTGAGTGCTGATGGTTTCTTACCATGGCACCAGACCAATGTAAAGGCCTCCATGGTGGAAGAAGTTGGATCCTCCCATCCAAGTGAAACTGTTGCAGGTCATTTAATGAGGTGATACTTGTGGGTGAGTAGTTGACCAAATGCCCAAGACTGCTGTTCATCACCTAAACATTCACAGTTTGAGACATTAAATGACGACGCGTCGACTCTGCCTAAATCTTGTGGGTAAATCTTTACACACACACACACACACACACACACACACGCACACACCAAAACATTGCCTTGGTGAACTGTCATGTTCAGCTTGTAGTAATCCGACCTGTCCAGCTCAATGTTCCATCTGAAACAATGTGTCTGGAATCTGGATTGAGCAGAATATGTATGTACGTAGCTTGTGGCCTACAGGCTACAGACCTGTACTGAAGATCGTCAATTGTTGACGCAAGTTCAACTGAAATCTGCTCATTGTCAGTGGATGGTCTATTGAACTGGTAGTGTCCAAAGATTTCTTTTGGGTAGGCTCTGTCTAGGTCCCACTTTGCGTGACCTTTAACCTGAAGGTTAAGAATGCACTGTGATGTCATTGTTTATTCTGTAGTGGCAATGGAAAGTCTGATGATCAAACCTGCTTTTCTTCTAGGTTGTCATAGATGTCTGATGGAAGAAGGATTTCTCCCTCAAGCCATCGATTTTGTCCTCTGGTTATATGGCCGTTTATGCCATTCGTGGAGTTCTGTCGTTCGTAAATTCCGTGCCCATTGTATTCAATGTTGTCAAAGAATTTGCATTTGAAGGCGCCCTAAGCGTAATGAGAAACTAATTCTCTCTGTTGTGCATTACCTATGGTTCGTGCGTGCGCACCTGCAAAGTCGCCTTGACGTCTGTCTCCATTTTGACAGACCCACTGATGTTGTATAGTTCCTCCTCACCGTGTTTTGCATAGAGGACCAGGCTGTTCACTGTTTTCGACTGGCGCACACCTTTCCGTATACTGAAATTGTCGTGTTGTTGCAGGTAATGCAAGAATGCAGCTCTAATGAGGCAGATGCTTACACGATGTCTCCTGGTCGTCCAGAGATCCGCGTTTTGGATTTCAAGTCAAAAACATGCAGGCCACTTTGCCGAACCAATTCGACTTCACTTGAAATATTGATTAGTCTGTCAGGTGCCCAGAAGATGACTGTGCTCACGTCGAAATTGGTTGGCTTGCTCTGCAGACACTCTGCGTGTAGTATACTCCTTTGGGATAACCAAACAATGTGACAAACTAACCTCTTTGATCTGCTGTGACACTTTCCAATGAATGTAATTGGGGTAGTTGAGAGTTGCTTCTCCACCAGTGTCTAGTAAACCACTGCTGCTTTGATGGTTCTCGTACTTCAGCTTGAGCGTGGCTGGCATGTCCAAATTTGGTAGAGACAACTCAGCTGAGCCATAGATTCTTTCAGGAAAAGTATTCTCGAGTTGCAACTTGAGCTGAAGTAAATCCAGTTGCATTGTATAGTGCAATTAGCGCCAGGAGGTTGAACGCATGTCTATTCACTAACCTTATGGTCGACTCCAATGGGTAGATAGGTGGCCTGCAGTTCTGTCAAAAACTCCTGGCTAGATGTTCCATAGCTGTTTTGAAACAAGAAAATGTGCTCTGGGGCCGACTCCAGGCCATAGGTAATGTTAACGATGTTTTCCAATTGTTTCTCTTTCTTAGTATAGTCCCATGTAAGGTAGGCATTCCACCTTGGGTCATAACTCCATTTGAAGGAACCATCAGTCCTTAGCTGAAGTGAAGGCTATTAGTGGCAGCTCATATCATAGCTAATTTGGTACGTTGACATAGCTTGTGTACTGTAATTTTCTTATCTCGGTATGTGCCCAATTGGAGCAACTCACACTGAGTCCACTCTTCTGCCTCTCCACGGTCTGATCCATGACAACTTCAAACTTGTGGGTGATTCCTCGGCCAGGGATTTCGTACTCAAAATCTAGCGTGCCATCGACTGCCCCGGATGGCTCTAACTGTCCACCAGCAATTGCTTTTGCGTTCAGCGCTGGTGTTTTGAGATGCACCTCAGCCAGCCCTCTTCGTTCGTTCCGGCTTGGTCTTTCAAGCACGGCTGAGATATGTTACGCATCCATAGTAATGCTTCTCATAGGTACATACTACAAAAACTACAGTCGTACATAGGTATTAGGCATTTAGTATAGAAAAACATGTTTGTTTAAGCCATGTATGAACTGGTTAGAGTCTGTAGTACATGTACTCTCTCACTTTTGAACTCCACTGGAGTAGTGAAGACATGCTCAAGTCTGGTGTCAAACAAAAGCGCCTTCGAAGTGACATATTCAAGAGTTGAGTGGACCTTGACTGGGTTGGACTGGCTTGAAGTTTGGCTGTCAGCAGTGAGAATATACTTTGTCTTTGATTTTTCAGGGAGATACTCATGCTGAAATTATGTTGCATCAAAGCGTTACTGAAAGACACCAGAGTTAGCTGATCATTATAATTCCCCCTATTAGCCTTCATACCTTTATAGATCCATCCAATTTATACTTGTTTTGATCGAGAAGGTTCATTTCGACCAGTCCTTTGTACTCAGAACCATTTGAAGCTTCGAAGTCACCCTGAAACAAATATCCCTGCAGTATTTTACTCGTTCGCCATCACTACGAACTGGCGGCAATGACACCTTGAATTGGAGTTCATTGTATGGCACTCGCAGTCTCAATTCGAGCTTTCCGTCGTCTCTCAGTAGCCGGACAGACAACTTTGTGAGCCTGTCAACCTCGGAACCTGGGGTGTCTAAGCTGATATTGTAGAGGAAGCTGCCATAGCCAGTCTGAAAAATGTCATTTGTAGCGAAACTGTGAGGCACAGTCCATGTCAAGGGGTTGGCAGCAATGCAGCCTACTCATATTATGCCTTTCTCACCTCAGCAGGGTTGTGGCGTTGGACCACTTGCCTCAGGACAAATTCACTCAATTGCCTGTCACTTTTCTCAATGACGATCCCAGCTTTGATTGGGGCTTTGGCAAGCGAGCCATAATTCTCATAAGCAATGCACGATTTCAACCCAAATATGGTATTAAGCACATTTGGAGTACATCGCACTGCTCTGTCCCTGACACCTGTTGTAGCTGGTTCCGAAGTCATGGCACTTTCCTCACCATCTTTGATGGCAAAAGCAGTGGCCCTCAAGTTGAATGATTTGGCCATTTGGGAACTCTTTCAATTTCAAAAGTCGTTTTAGAACACATCCATTGGCACAAATCGTCCATCAAACTTAGCAAGTGTAACAATTGTTTAGCTCTTGCATACCTGACGTCCACCAACTCCATCCTGTCGTCAGGAAGAATGAGCTTCGACTCAAAGATACTCCCATTCCTGAAGGAAGTCACTCCTCTTGTGTTCATAGAGGAATGAATGCGAGTGACCACCTTGGCGCCACTTTTCCTACCAGTGAGACTGCCAAACGTGAGACTGGCACTGACTTCAATGGCAGTGCTGAAGGTCAATTAAGTTTGTTTTAGCAGATTTCGAAACATTCCATTGGGTACGTGATGTGGTGATTCACCTTGGTTTGAAGTTACTGGCCAACTCGAAGTTATGTGGCGGTTGAAATGCTTGGCTGAAGTCAGCTTTGATGGCGAAATCTGCATTGACTGACATTGAACCATTGACTTCGAGCCTTAGAGGGACGCCTGAGATGGTGGGGATTGTTTCTGCAGATTTTAGAAACTGCAAATTCTTCCTGAATTTAATCTGAAGCAAGAAAATTGTGGCTGTGTCAATCACAGTCTTTGGGAATTTGAAGGTCAGAATCAACCTCTCTCATGGTAGATGCGTACTCCATCATTTTCTGTGCGTCAAGGATGTCAATCAATCTCTGAACCAGTTTATCGCTCTCCAGCTCGAAGAACATTAGGTCGTTGCCGAATATGCGGAAGTACAGTCCCAGAGAGACGTGATCGGTGCTGCTGGTGAAAGATTTTCGTTGTTCGAACTGAAATTTTTATGGAAGATTTAGGGACGATGTTGCTGCTCTCGGAAGGAATACGGTAGTTCTTGCGGCATTCACTTCCTTCACCTCCTTCTGGATCTTTCGTATTTTCGGGTTCTTGTGTTCGCCTGGCTTCTTTTGGAAGAAGTAGGCGTTAGGATTGGAGAAGTAACCCTCTGATCCCAGTAACTTATCCATCAAGCTATCCAAACCTTCTGTTCTCGCCCCAATTTCGAATAAATTGACGCTGAAAGGAATTGGATGAGCAGCTAATGTAGGTACATGTGTGTAGTAGCTAGGGAAAACGTCCGTTGATTATCACGAATGTGCTGCATGATTAGGGGATCTTATCACGACATTTAACCATGTTAAGTACCGACCTTGTCCCAAACAAGTCCAAAGTCACATTCGCCCAGGCCAGTCTTGGCGCGAGACTTTGAGGGGATATCACAGTGGCAGACTCCAGATGAGCGCCAGTATTCGAATCGTGGTCGAATCGCCCATACTCGGTAAATCGACTAAATTTGGTAGGATCTCGGTCGAATTTGCGACCCAGGGAGCGACTGAATAAAGAGTATAATGCAAAATATGGCAAGGAGCCAAAAACGAAATGCAGGCTAGCGTTTCCAACCGAGATAGCATCTTGCGCAGAGCTGAGCTCATTGGAGAAGCCGAGGACTTCTTTTCGTGAAGATAGGACCAGATGAAAGAGCCGACTGAATTCAAGGGTTCTTTAATGACTACTTACAGCCTGTGACAGTAGCTATGCGTATGCACACCTTGATTGACGTGTTCGCTCTCCAGAAGCAATTCAATCTCGTCTATCAGCTCTTCGTTGGCGCACTCCATGGCTACTAGGAAGGCAGTCAGGCGAACTTCTACAGGTTCAGAGCGCTTACGAAGCACGTGGAGCAGGGTGGCGTTCTGCAACGCATTGACGGTACAAAAGCGCTTTATGGCTCACACGTTCCAGTCCCTCACTTGTCCACTTGAGCAGGGCAGCCTTCTCAGAGCTTGCAGAGCATAGACGCGCACTTTGACTGGGTTGTCCTTGTGCTTTAGGCAGTCTTCTATAGTGGTTACGATTCTCGTACCATCCGCTTGGCCAATGTTACCAATTGCTTTCAGCGTGCGAATAAGCTGCAATGGATCGTTTATGATTGTAGTCGGGTGTGTTCAGAGGCGAATTGTACCGGGGAACTTGCCTCATGCGTCTCTTGATGTGAAGTCGTTTCGCAGTGGCGTCCCAATTTCGTGTGAAGCGAGCGAACAATTTCCCTCACGGGCTCCATCCGAATGCAGTTGTGGTGTTGAATGCAAAAGGTGTGCACGTATGCAGACACGCCAAGCAGCGCTAAACCAAAACTATTTCGTCCAATATGCGTGAATAGGTCTGCAACTTGCATACATACATACGCAGGTACCTGAAGTCCTGCCTCCTTCCACCAGTCGCAGGAGACTGCGAACACCCTCAATCGTTGGTTGCTGCACGAATGCGAGAGAGGTGAACATCGTCGTTTCGTCCATAGTCGAGAGCTCATTCCCATCCAAAGCAAGCTCCACAACAAGCTTCAGGCACTGCTCAGAGCCGCACATGGCCAGAGCGTCCGAGAAGAATAGCTTGACTCCAGCGCATTGGTGGTTGCCACTCTTCAGATCTTGGTAGGCTTGCCTGAGCTGACGCGCGTCAGTCATGGACTGCATTCGGCCGATGAGCTCAGTGAATAGAGACGGCATCTGAATAAGATTGTCGTCATTCACTACTACAATACAGGGGGGGGCCCCCCAGAAGGTGGCCAACTTTGTTGGCTTGTTTCTCTTGCGTGCTTTGGCCGATTTGGCTCAAATTTGCAACGAATGTAGTACATGAACTAACTTAAAGATGTGCAAATTTTCAACTTTGCAAGTAGTGTAATGATGTGACAAGATTAACGAGACGCTTCACCAGACAATCGAAGCAGAATTTAACACGATTTTTCAGTTTTTGATTTTCCCGAGCTTTGAATATGTCACAAAGTAAGTCATCCCGAGTATCCTAGTCTTTGTCTCATGCCGCTATGACCTTTCTAGCCTAGTTACAAGGTGCCAAAGTTGGTCCATTGCTCCACAAATGCCGCGGTGTCTTCAACGAAAACGACTGTATCTTTTGTCAAACTCAATTCAACCAGCTGAAATTTTGACAAACCATAGAAAATTAACTGTTCAACAATTGCTGCGAGCTTAGGAGAAATCCTGATTCATTAGCGCATCACACTGAGCGGCGGCCACCTAAAAAGTGGCTGAGCGTTGTGTTGCTCGTTCAATCTCACTCGTTGGGGAAGCAAAACTGCTGTAACTAGGCACATCTTTAAGTTACCGTAAAAACTCCAATAAGCGACCTGGTCGCTTATTATTTCAACCACCCCTCTAGGGGGGTCGCTTATTAGAGGGGGGTCGCTTATTGGAGGGGGGTCGCTTATTGTTCAATGCAAGTCTGAGTCGTCACTTCAGCATATAACTTTGCAATTTCTTGCATTGAAACCTGTATGATTGAGTGTCTTGGCTAACAAAACCTGACAGTAGTAGCATGAACCAACGACGAGCATGACTTCATACGCACTATTGAAGTTTGGTGTGCTATACTGGGAGGAACAGTGGCTTATCAAGGAATGCCAGGCAGCATTTGACAAAAATGGGATCGCTTATTGGAGGGGGGTCGCTTATTATTTCAAACCCCCCTCTAGGGGGGTCGCTTATTGGAGTGGGGTCGCTTATTGGAGGGGGGTCGCTTATTTGAGTTTTTACGGTAGTTTATGTACTACATTTGTTGAAAATTTGAGCCAAATCGGCCAGCGCACGCAAGAGTTATAAACCAACAAAGTCGGTCAGTTTTTGCTGGGCCACCCTGTACATGTACGCTGAGTGTCGAGTCGACTGTCAACCTTTGCAACTGTGGCGCTCGGCATTTCGCGCAAATAAATACATCGTTCAACGCTATAGTGACGGGTCCAACACTATGCCAGAGAATTCATCACACAAATGCAATGTGTGCATTGACACACAAGGAGCTTCCCGACACAACACTAACTATGGCAGAATTTTGAAACACACAATACCTCAGGTCTGACGTCTTCGTTGGAATCGCTAACAGTGCAAAATTCGTTGAGTACATCTCGCAGAGAAGTGGCAGTTTGTTGCTCTGCTGCTTCGACTTCGCTTCCCTGCTGGTACTCGCTGTGGTCGAACACAAGGCTTCCTCTGTCAGCTATTTGAGAGAATAGATCCTCGGCTGAACGGGACGTTTATAATTTGCAGACGCAGTCTATGTGTGTCAAACACGTTTGAATTTGACCTCTACCGTAATCCACTTCTCCCATGAGCGTCACGCCATGCTCCACCGTGAACTCGAGCTTATCTTCGAGTCTTCCAGTGGGGTTGAACGTGTGAATTTCGACGCACTGCGCCGACTTCAGAATGTAGTTGTCGATGACTTGATCGCACCTCTGGAGGGAGCGAAGCAGCGGCGCCTCTTGGACGCGCTGAATGGAATTATTTATTATGTGGGCTGTAGACGAAGTCAGCTTGTTGGAAATTGTCAAAATTCATGTATTCCTGAAAGAAATTGGTGTAAAATGCTAAAATGAACTCCGATTTAGGCTTTAACCTGTGAGGGGTATGGAACACTTTTCGGGGACGGTACACGACTACGTTTCAAGAATTCCCCAGCTTCCATACCGATCGACTGTCGTAGCGAACGCCCTTCAGCGCCGAATGGTGTCCGTGTCCGAATCGGCAGGATACAAGATCCTTCGTCTTGCGAATTTCTCCACTCCCGTTGTGGAACTCTTGCAGAGTGTCGAAGGTGGTTGGACAGTGGCCGCTGACGTCGATCTGGAATGGGATGTCTTGTTTCAATGGAATGTACTGTAATCATGTTGTGCAGGTTTCACGAGTAGAATTCGCCTCTTTCTCCACGCTGCTCGACGCGAATTGGCCCACTGTAGTTTGAAACAGCGATATGAGACCACGGTAAGAGTTGATGGAAGTTGTGTTGATTCGCCCCTCTGGTGGGCACACGGCTTTCACCACTCCATTGTCCATTGCAAACCTTAGGGCGCCGTCGAATGGACTGGGCGAGCCATCAGTGCTCACCTGAAGTGTGTGAAGCGTTTTGCCATTGTATCACAAACTATATAATCCACGGCATTGCGGGTACATAGACAAACATAGACAATGTAACCTTTGTGGCAGTCAGTCATGGCAACTTTAAAAACTATCGTGTGTCCCTAGTGCTCCTTTCAGTGGCCTGTTGCACCGTGTAAAAGGTTTCGCGCCAATTACTGACAATTTGTTGTGCAGCTTTGCCTAGTTACGACTAGCCGTTCC